>CAUZXS010005021.1:70000-122113 GCA_963585895.1 Sepioteuthis lessoniana
ATATATATATATATATATATAATTTATTTCTTATTACGAATTTTAGGAAGAAAGTAATCTTTTTTTCTAAATACCGTATAGATTTGTATACATAATTCTTGACAACTGAACATTTTTCAAAACTAAAATTCCATTGCCTTGTCAACTGGAGCAGTAGAATACACCAACTGCATCTCTGTAAGATCCTCAACGAGTGTCATGGATATGAAATGGAATAATCTGATGGTGAGGCTCCAGGTTTGGAGCTTTGGGAAATGTGGAATAACAGTTTTTTGCCATGGCTCTGAGCTCTACTCTCACCTGAAGTTGTTGCACCAGATAGGACCCTATCTATGAGTCCAGTAGAACTGCTTGACATTAAAATTGTGTGCAATGATTCCTGCTCAATTGAATCGTTATAAATAGAACTATTTTATCCTTTACATGTGTGTAATGGCTAATGTTTAATAGAATTGTGGGTGACGCATAGCAATACGTGAAACAATTTAAATATGGACTAATAAACGTAGCTCAGACTCGTTGAAAATGTTATCAACAAAATACGTTTTCAAATCATATATATGTAATATATGTACAAACAGTCATTGGCATTAAATAACCTACGATGGTTGATATGCCATAAAACCCAACCAAACCACATATAAAATTCTATTTTCTCTTTATGCAATGTATTTTTCAAAAAAATTTCGTAGAATTAGGTTTTAGTCGTCACTAGAATCTTTGATACCCATCGCTGAATATCTGGGTCAACGGAAGATATCCCATATCCACATACAGAAACACGGATATACAAAAGCGCACACAAGCACACACAGAACATTGATGGAATTTAAGTGAATTAAGCTTGATGGTCTATTAGTAATTCTCCGTTATTTTATATTATAATAAACTGCCAAAAATTATTTACGGTCAAAATTTAGCTGATAAGTTGAAACAAGAACATATTCTTTGAAAAACAGAGAGTAAAATACATTTGAGAATTTTTAAAGTTGTTTTTATCATTTCCACCCAAAACCTTTTTTTAGTTGGATTTTGTTTTACTTTATTTACAGGTGAATTTCACGCGCTTGAAATAACTACCCACGGTTTTTCCTCGGTGGAAAATTGTTATGAATGCTGTAAAAAAAAAAAAAATCTTAACACTCTAAGGTAAGAAAATGAATCAGTGTTGTAAAGATGAATTAAAGCAGCGATCTACGTTAGATTAAGTTCGTTAAGTCACACTTGAGAAATTCTGTGAAAGAATCTTTATTGGTTCGAAATAGATTTGAGGAAATGGCTCTTCGAACTGAGTTTGAAATACCTTTCATCCAGAGGTTTATATATGTATGAAGTCATCCACTGACAGATCTGTTTCGTTCTATCAGAACTCAACAGTGTGGCTAGACATACTAGTTCCCGTAGCTGGGATCGAAACCCGGTTAACTCAAACGCCAATCCAAGCTTCTACACCCTCAGCCACGAGGAAAGAGTAAGAATGAAGCGAATTTTAAACGGTTATGAATCACAATTACTATTGTTTACATACATCCGTTTAACGGCTACCGAGAGTTCAATTCATATTTGAAGAGCCTAGCAACAAACGCTAATGGCAACGCGATTACTTCATTCGCTTAGAGAACTCAACCCTACGGGGTTAGGGCAGTATATACATCTCACAATGTATATATATATATGTATATATATATATATATATATACATTACGAGTGAGTCAAAGGCTTCTACTTGATTTCAGATTGAACTCAAAAACTGTTGATCATCTTATTGCTTTCTAGTCATACAAGTACAATGACAATATAAAATTATCGATTAATATCGAAAGACAACATTTTTATAATAATGTAAAATTATAATTTTGAATATAATTCAGAAGCCAAAAAAAACCAGGTTTTTTGGGGTTTTTTAAGATCCTCACGTTTATTGAAGTGAAAAAAGATAGAAAAGAGTTAGCTAATTTGTTCGCGGGTAGGGCATTCATCAGCTATTTTGGTTGTGAGTTATTTCACAGAAACCCCTCAGGAATGAAATAATTTCCCTAAAAGTACTTGCTGGGACTGATTAGAATATTCTATTGGATTCTAGTATTTATTTTGGTAAATTTTTGATTCTTGGAGAAGATTCTGGTGACACAAATTATAAAATTAGATTATTTACAGTGTTTGTTTTTTTTAATTTTAGCAATATGATATTTATCTATAACAGCAATATATAAAACACAACTGATACAATGCTACTAAACGTTTGAGTAAATTATTAAATACTTGTACTAATTAGAGTGATTCGATATTGCAACAAACATAGCTCACATAGTTACTGGTTATCATAATCATAATCAGAATACGTCTAAAAAGTGTCAATAGACTTTTGAATTGCTCTATTGATGTATATGTATATATAAAGTGCATGTGTACATATATATATATATATATATATATATGTGTGTGGGTATGTGTGTGTGTGTGTGTGTGTGTGTGTGAGCCTGTAAATATGAGTATCTTCCTGTGCGTTGTGTGTGTAAGCATGTGCGAAGAAATAGTAGATTTTGGTAAATCTGACAAGATGATAAAAAATAAGTGGAAAAATGGATAAATCAAACACTTAACACGTTCTGACTGAAAAAGATCTTCCTTGAATAAAAAACGAAATATCACTACTAAGCCCGTTGTAAGTGTTAGATTTATCCATTTTCCCTCTTATTTTTATCATCAATCCAATGTTTTTGTGTGTGCATGCATCTGTGAGATAACTCAAATGTGCAAGTATTTACCTATATATAGAGAGAGATGAAAAAGGTCAGGTGGGGTCTAGGGCTCCAAGAAATCTCGGGATTTTTGCCGAAAAATTTTCCGATCTGCACAAGCTAGGCAGCATAGTGAACTATGTTTCTGGTAAGAAAATTTCATGATATTGCACCTATATCTGCTGGTAAATTGAACAACTTTCAAAACTTTCTTGGGAATATGTTATTATCTCTCATGGTGTATAAACTATTAATGTTCAACGTGTTATTGGAACCTATTTTACTCAAAATTTTGCGATAATTTTTGAATTTATGTAAAACCAATTAGTGTAAAAACAGTCTTTGTTAAGATTATCTTTAATTTGTCCAGTGTATATCAACAGACCGTCTCAACAAAGTTATTAGGATTAAAAAGGAAAAACTCAAATAAATTCGTAGCATCATTAATCTGTCAGTAAAAGTTGATGTACAATTTTCCCTCTATTTTAGTCAAATCTTCTTTTTTGTAAAAACATATGGCATCATCAATCAATTCAAATGTAATTTTCATAGTCATTTATGAAAGGATAAAGCTTTTCAAGCAAATTTTGTGTCCTTGTATTTTTTTAGATTGGCTTGTTTATAACTCAAGGCAGTTTAGATAACTAACTAAACAACATTTTTTCTATAAATCTTGTTCATTGTGTGGTGTCTGGAAAATAGACTGCACGTAGGAGAACTCCTTACCGCAATGATCGTTTTCAGTTTTCGCCTTCTAAGCAATAAAATCACCATTTGATTGATAAAAAAATATTTTGCTTTTGGGTCATTCAAACGAGGTGATTGCTTAGTGGCGCTTTGTAAAATAATTGTATGCCGAACTTCATTTACGAATTTCCTTTAAATCGAAACAAAGCCCAAAAAATATCTTTTAGCTAGCAGATTTAGTTTAAGTTGTTATCATTAAAGTTTCCACTGTATTTAAGGAGACAGCTTTTCGTTTCCAGTTAATAAGTTCATTTGTAATTGCTAATGTCTATTTTGGAGAAAAAATTATGTTTCTGTACCGGCAAGTTGACAACGTTAATACATATTAGAAATATCTCTATTTAGTTTCAATTTTTAATATTGTTTTTACTGCAAAACATAGAGATAGAGCTAAATATCTTTTGGTCTTACGAAGAAGAAAATGACCAAGAGCCAGGAAACGTATAGGCTATTTTACCTAATCCGTTTTATGCATATTTTCAAGTTTTAAAAACTCTCAACCAATTATGTGAATATTGATCATTATAAGAAGTTAAAATATAACGCGACTGAACTATTTTACTTTGGTTTCTTTGTTTAATGGTATATCAAACTGCATGGAGTATTTAATTCCAAATCCATCCCTTTTGAAGGACAGACATGGTACTATTTCATCCCTAACTGGGGGATTAGGAAGTCCATTCTTTTCTTTAATATTTCGTTTCTAGTATCCTATTTACCAACCTCTCCGCTCGGGCAGGATATGACACAAGGCCAATTTTTAAGCGGAGTTTAACAGGTTTGAATTCAGAGTTTTCCTTCTCCTAGACTAGATGCCTTACCAAGGCTGAAGAACCCAGTCTGTCCTACTATTTACCCATAGCTGGAGGGAGAATAATTGGATTAATACCTTTCCCAAGGGTATTAGTGTCATGTGAAATGCAATCAACCTCGTCCAAGATTTGAACTCGTGTCGCCGTGTTCATTTCCTACGACGATAACCATTACACCACGGGTAACTATTTTGTGTCTAGTATTCAACCATATTTATTTCGATGTCACAGTCAAGTACGCTAACTTCTTAGTCACAGGATTCCCCTTAAATCATTTTGATACGAAGTGAATTAATGTGAATGTATTAATAATTAAAGCACCTCACTTGATTTAATGGGTAGCAAGCTATTCTCGTAGACTAATTACTAGTGAGCGATGATCGCTCGGTGCCCGTGCTTGTCACCAAATCTAAACTCAATTTTAATTTGAAAAATGTTCTGTCAAATTAAGAGTACTTGTTCCTGACATATTTCTGGAGGTGTTATTTACTAAGCTTTCCATAGTCTGAAGCATGGATTTCATATTGATCACCATACCTGTTATTCCTTGTTGATAAGTCATCTAAGTAACGGACAGTATCATCACTTTTAAATTTCGCTTATCAAGCGGAACAGGTACTTCTTACGTTGTTCTTCTTTGTCGACGGCTGAAGTAAAGCATCACGTAGCCTGGTCAGTATTTCAATAATAATAATACTAATAAAACAACAACAACAACAACTAATAATAATAATAATAACGAAATGAAACTATTCTATTCTTTCATTGGCCAAGAACCTTCTAGCGGGCTACATATATAATCATTCATCAGTAAAATCAGAAAAATTCAATCAAAAAGAAATTTATTTAAGATACAATATTTGATTTTACTTTATTAACATTTACTGCATCCAATCATTCTTTTTCTTTTTTACTTTTTGTTAATGAATAGATAATTATGTTAAAGTTCACCGAAAATATGCTACTGTTGTGCTTGTCTTTTAAAAAAAAAGATTACATTTATTTTTCAATGAAGAGCTTTTAGACAGTGATGCCCATTGAGTAAATGCATTAGTGAACATTTTCACTTGAAAAAGAAAAAAATAACTGTTTGGAGACACAATGAACACATGAAGAGACACAGTTACATGATTGAGTGTGCATATGATTGTACGTAAGTGTATTCGTAATAAGTCACTTTATATCGTAAATATCCATGTTTGTATTTATGGTATATATCCGTATAATATTTGTATTTATATTAATATTGAATATGTCTCTAAATATTCAATATAGATAAAAACATTGTTTATTATATAAACGACGTCCATTTAGATTTGAACATCTATGTAAATTTTGATAATTAATATAAGATAAAATCATTTCATAATTGTGATATACATCATTATCATCGTCATCATCATCATCATCCAAGCGTAATGATCATACGGGTTTCGTTGGTTCCCTCTCTTTCTTTCTTTCTTTCTCTAACCATCCCTATCGGTCATCGGTCTGGTTAAGTATCCTGTGTCTTCAAAGCGCTGATGAAAGTAAATTTTTGCCGATCAGAAAACTTTGGTGTATCATTGATAGACGTCTATAGGAAAAGTATTGCTGATTTGTACGTTCTTCTCCAGCAGTGGCCTGCATGTCTTGTTCGTCTTACTTTGATGGGTTGTGTGATGGGAGGCATACAACTTCTGCTTTGTAAATTGGATCACCATGGCTAGAATATCCGGCAAACACTTACACGCGGCATACGGAACTCTAGACAGCTGTTTCGACCTTATTAGGTCTCATCAGCAGCGTATACCTTGATCTCCTCCACTTAACTCTGTAATAGTACGGGTGTAACTTTCAAGACGCCTCAGGTTAACTGGCCGTGCAATTGCCACGACTAGTTAATTGGCATCACTTGTGTGTGATGTGGTTGATGGTTCAGTGGTAGAGTTTCGACCCTTCATCCTGTGGTCGTTGTTTCGATCTCCAGTAGGGGAGATTACGGTATGCGCTGCTGATGAGACCTAATAAGGTCAAAACAGATGCCCAGTTTTCCGTAAGTTGCGTACAAGTTTTTGCCGGATTTTCTTGTCATGGTGATTCAATTTACAATATAATTTCTGTATTTGAAAAAAGATGTACAACTGCTGCTTTGTTGGGTGCTGCTTTCAAGATTTGTTCGGAAGGGTATTCAGGATTCTTTTATAGTTCCTATCTTTTTTTTATCTAATCATTTCGGTTAAGCCCAAGGTGTGCAGCCATAAAGTAACACTGATACAGAAGTATTCCTGTTTAATACACAAATAAAACAGGGGCACGCTGAATAAATTAACACAATTGTATTAATAGAGATGACATTTTGCACGGTCTAATGGTTGACAAGATATAAATAATATCGCAGACTTATTAGTAATGATTTTTATGATTAAGGGTTTTCGAACTATTGTCTTCAACTTTATTGTTACTTCCACAATGTTTCAGCTGGGGTGTCCTCCGGCCTTCTTCAGGTGTTTATCGAACTCGGGAAGCTACACGGAACTTCGAACTAAGCCCTTTATTGAATCCACGGGGGTCGACTGTTTTGATTCCGTTAGCCATCACCGGGTACAAGTATTAAGTATTCCTGTATTGTTACTCGCCTGCAACATCCAGGTAATTGTCTCCTTAGAAGCTTAGGGAACCAACGCCTATAACCGTTACGCTATGTGTCCTGCTGGATAATTGAGAGTGAAGAAGATCGGGGGACATATCGGCCGAAACGTTATGGAAATAACAATAAAGATGGAGATAATTGTCCAAAAGCCCTCAATGATAAAATTATCACGCTTCGTCTCAGAAATTTAGACAACTAATTAGTAATGAGTTCGATCTTCTCTAGATGCTCCATACTTGCTGCTTCATACCAAATGTAAGTTGGGTTAAGTTTAGAAAACTCTTTATAAACTCATTGTGAAATCACTGGCCCTAACAGGTCACTGAAGTTAAGTAAGAATCGTCCTTATAAGTATTTAGATAGTCGATCAAAAGAAACAGTTGTTGCTCCAAACAACGTAGGAGTTTATTCGGCTCCAAAAGGGCCAGAATGTCGGTTTGGCGTGAGGGGACTCATTAGGAAGCAAGCTTTCTGATAAGCAGGTGCAAAAATAGTTTATTTTCCGTTGGCATTTCCCTTTAGGGGTACTTCAGACACCTGGCAGTACACCGAAAATTACCCATTTTAAGCAAGAGGTAAGATGCTGCTTGGAGAAATAGGTCCCGCCTCTGGAACTAAGCTGATTGATTTCTAATCCAACCAGCATGAATACTAGTTTAGCTACCGTATGTCAGATAAGAAAAGCTAAGTAGATTCTGTGCTAAATAATGTTTTGTTTGTACTAATGTGTTTCTCGTTTAAGGGGAACCCATCAGCACGGGGCATATTTAATATTTCTTATTTAAAAGACCAGTCTATTATCTATATATCAATATTGTCATAACTACCCACCTACCTATGTTTTCATGATTTGCCGTTCGTCACATTAAACGAGAAAAAGATATACCGACTAAGCTGGTACTAAATTAGCACCTCCCTAAGCCCACGCATGTATACTTGTCGCTACATATGCCCCCAGGAACAGCGGGTTACGAAGGCAATTTTGCACATCAACTTTCCATGTGACTACTCCACCGTGACACCTGCCTTAGCTCACTGCTTCCATTCAAGTTTACTCTTTTTCACCAGCAAATGAAAGTAGTAATGCAATTGTAATTAACAAAGGTATAATCTAGTAACAGCATGGTCAACACCACCAGCGACCCTGGGGCCCTCCTACCGGCTATATGAGCGCCAGGAAAAGATCAATCACATGAAATCTCGTTGTTGATGCAAAAAGGGTTCAGATACGAGACTTGGGGATTTTTGATAAGGGACAGTCATTTAGTTATTGGAAGAGGAACAAGTGACGACCTAAATTTCTAGACTAAGCAAACCCTACCATTCGAGTTGGGCTACGATTTTTAAAAGAATGTATCATCACATTGTGTTTATGAGACCAGTTTAAAAAAAAATTAAATAATAGTATTAATTTGTTGGCACACATATATCTCGTACTAATTATTTGTACACGGATTGATGTGACAAGAACAGGCTCTTCCCCTCTAGGTCAGAATGGACGGGAGATAAATGGTAATGGTTCTTCCACACTATTCGTTACGGCAGAACTAAAACTTTGCCATAGGATACAGTATAGTGTCATATCAAGAACACCCGTCTATATGGAGTATTATTCATCTGAATAGGATACACAAGCGTATAAAGGGGGATTACCTGTAGCGTAGTGGCAAAAGTGCTGGACTGTGATATCGTTACAGCCGTGTTTGAAATTTAGTTGTACTATTAAGTCCACATTCGTTCTAATGAACTTCTTTCCCCCAGGTTACATAGTATTACTGTGCTGTCTTCTAAAAGGTTTTCTTTGGCATGTGATAACACTGGGTGGTTGATTTGTTATTAAAGAAAGAAACCTAATCAAATCAAATGACTACCATATTGCCAGACCTACCAACAGAGCAGTCAAAATTGAAGAAATGTTGAGCACTAAAAGATACGACATCAGTATTATCAAATCGTGTTAATTGCACGGAGGTTCCTTACTCTCTTTCTCTGTCCATCTGCTTTTGGTGTCCATAACTCATAGCAGGTCTCCAAGAGTTCATCTCGTGTGTGCACACAGCTGGTGCATGTTAGTCCTTCACAGTCGGCTAACATAGGCGAGTCGACTTGAAGTCCATTTACGAACATCGTTTGTGTGTTTGCCCTTATTTCACCAGCAGTAGCCATCATGACTGTTTCGTCTTACTTGGATAGTTTCCAAGAAGGGAAGTAAGTGGCCGCCCAACTGCTGTTTTGTTTGATTGTACTCTAGGATTTTTCAAAACAGCATGTTACATGTTTGTACATTTTTCATGTATATTTTTTTCCATGCGTTACCTTAAAGTTAATGTGAAGCATCTACACAATATTTCTGACTGAGCTACAGCTTGGAAATAGTCCTGTTTACTTTTAACTGAGAGATCAGAATTTAATCTGATCGACAACTCGTCAAAAACAGTCCATGCCTTTCCTTTATGTTTGTTGATGTCATTTTCAGAAGAGGTCTCAGGTTTCTTTGTTTAATAGCATATCAACATTTGCAGGCTATTTAATGCCAAATCTATCCTTTTAGAGGAATGGTAGTGGTACTATTACCCCTTAGCTGGGAGGATAAGGAGGTTCATATATTTTCTGATGGTATTTGTTCGAGAGTAAACGTAATAGCCCGACTAGAGTTTGAACTCGCTTACTACGATTCCGCAATCCATCGCTTTAAACATTACGAGGACACCCCCACGTTCAGTAGAGGAGATATTGCGTTTGGTGTATGTGAACTTAATTTCAGGGGCTTGCCACTTGAAGTGGAAATGGTCCCGTCTTGTTTAAAACACATAAACTTCGAGTTTTATTTGTGTTTACGTTGAGGGTAATTGCTGCTGCTGCTTATACAGCTGAGATTCGTCTCGAGCAAGTGTATGAACGAATAGTGCAAGGTCATCTGCATTTTTTGCGTTTTTCATAGTTTCTACGAGATATCGTCAGCTACTTGTCTTTTGTTTAATGTGAAAACCATTTCCTTTTATTTCATCTCTTGATGTTCGTAGTATGTAATGTAGGCAGATTATTAACATTTGCTCACCAGATGGTGACAATGACTTGTCCAACATTGTTGCTGAAATCTTACAAACTAGATACATTATATATATATATATATATATATATATATATATATAATATTATATCAAAAACTCATTGAACCGGGGAATTTTAAATAGGTGGCGTTAGTTTAATGAAAGAGATCGTATAATATATTTGCAAATATTTGCCTAAGTTTATTTAGGGTTTCGTCTATTGATAAAATATTTTTTTTTATTTATGCTTCACACAATGAACGTACTTTTGTTGGAAGAATCAAAATCAAAATCCATAAAATTTATGAATAACACATTTAGAAGGATAACATTTTAATAGAAAACATGACAGAAAAATTCTGTTTAAATTTGATTGCTCATTATGCATACGCGATGGAAGCTTTTATGATTTTAATTTCATTGAAAATAACATTAATGTATACCTCTATGTATATATTAGCCGTATACGAAGTAGATAAAAGAAAGTATCGTGTCAGAAATTTTAATAGATTCTTAATTTTAAAATTTCAAATGAAAATTAAAACGTTTATACATTTAGATGATTACCGTATAATAATGAGCTGATGTCTTGACTTGTTTTTATGACATTTCTAAAAGATTTATGGCCGAGTTGAAGAAAAGTTACTCGTTTCTATATCAAAGAGATGATGCATAGTGAATTCTCACAAGTATTGAACAAAAGCTCAAAAGCTTTATCAAGAAATTTGAGAAAACGAAGATGTGTTAAGAAAAAAATTAGCTAAGAATTAAAGAAACAAAAAGCACATTTTATTTTCTACTGTTATAAGTTCAAATGAGACCGGTTCCATAAAATGAAGATAGAATTGGATTTGATTGTCAATAAAGGAATGATAAACCGTCATCACCTCCCGAATATTCTGAAAATATAGTAGAGTTTCTGGTGTTTGATCATCTTGTTAGGATGTATGTAAAATCCAGGCAAAAGTCACAGGAGATAGGCGTCCCGACTCAATAATATCTGCTTTCTGCGTTAACACGGTACATTGATTTATATAAATGGAAACTCTCTCTCTCTCTCTCTCTCTCTCTCTCTCTCTCTCTCTCTCTCTCTCAATCCTGGATTGATTCATTCATATATTAAATAACGATCATAAGTACAACTTCGAATGATTCTTTCCCTTTTGAAAGTTTCCTGACGATACACGTTCTTAATTGCGTTCCCATGACACCCTCATAGATAGTTGTTACATTCCCATGTATTTTTTCTCGAATTAAAAACAAATCAGATCATTATCCGATAAATCTTCAACAGAATAAAAATTTATATTAAACAAACAAAAATATGCGAACTCCAAGCACTGGTAATTCTTTTCTAATGCTAGAACATATATAAAATTTTAAAAAATACATAAGAACGCACAATTTCTATTATAGAAAAGGAAAAAGATTAAATTTTATATATTGAAAATTGAATTGTTATGCTGAACTTATGTGTTGGTATTATTTACCAACCCCTCCGCTCGAGCAGGATATGACACAAGGTCAATTTTTAAGCGGGGTTTAACAGGTTTGAATTCAGAGTTTTCCTTCTCTTAGACTAGTCTCCTGAACCTAGTCTGTCCTACTATTTACCCATAGCTGGAAGGAGAATAATTGGATTCATACCTTTCCCAAGGGTATTAGTGCAATGTGAAATGCAATCAGTCTTGTCCAGGATTTGAACTCGTATCGCCACGTTCATTTCCTACGGCGATAACGACTACACCACGGGCACCAACTTATGTGTTGGTAGTGTCGAAGAATAGGATATCTTGGACGCTTGCTCTTCTCATCACTCCTGGCTTTCATTGCAAAATTATCTCAATTTAAATATCTAGGAAGATTAGATAGTAAATAACAAAATAAAAGTTTTTTATTTTTGTTAATGAATATGATTTAAGATTTTTCAACGGGAATTTTGTTGACATTTATTAAAATGAAGCAAAATAGATAGGAATCAATATTGATTGGCTAATCCATATTAAAATCATATTTTAAGATCAATGAACAAATTACCCTCTCCGTTCACATTCTAATTTGCTATTGGCTTATATTATATACAAATACAATTTCATGTAATTAGAATGCAGACTGAGCGACCAGTATGAATAATATCAAATACCCTAATTATTAAGATATAAATCAAAATAGAATCATGGAGAAATTGACAGGAATCACTAAGGGAATTTTGAGGTCGGTGGTGACGCCTTTTTTTTTCAAAAAGATACATATAATCTCATATATATATGCCTAGCGGTTAGAGTGTTCGCCAATGGCCCGGGAGACCTGGGTTCAATCCCAGGTCGAGTCATACCAAAGACTCAAAAAATGGTACTTGATGCCTCCTTGCTTAACACTCAGCATTATAAGGTACGGATCAAGGGTAAAGTGGAGCAATCCAGGGAAAGGAGTCGCGCCCTCCCCTACACCTTGGTGTAGTAAGCTATTGAAAAGGGAGCCTTCGAGTCACCCTCGACTATGGTCGCCAACTTTACTTTATTATATTAGATATTTTATCTTTATATTTATTCAAATTATAACATATAACACGAATTTTAATCAGATGTTTACTCTGGACGTAAATTGTGTAAGCATTGTTCAAAGTTCATAAGGATCATAGATTTATACATTTCCATCAGTCTCAATCTACATAGTTAATTTGCGAAAGGAGGCCGTTTAGGGGCAAATCCAGTTTATAACATGTTGGATAAATGTGTGTTAAGAGATGATTGATTCTAAATAATTTCTTTTGTAATACGTGTAGATGAAGTCATTTATATTTTATTTATTGGTTTGCTAGTTTAATGGCATGTCAACCTTTGTAGGTTACTTAAAGCCAAATCTATTATCCAAGAAGAACATTAATGGTACTATTTAACCCATAGCTGGGATTATAAGGGGGGGTTCATACCTTTCCCAAGGGTATTTGCCCAAAAGTGAACGTAATAGCACGAACTCGCTTACTACGATTCCGCAGGCCATCACTTTAACCATTACACCACGTGGACACCCCCCAAGTCATTTACATACCAAGTGCTAAATTTATTTTAAAAGTGAATATATATATATATATATATATATATATATATATAGAGAGAGAGAGAGAGAGAGAGAGACAGACAGACAGAGAATACAACTGTTAATTCCATTTTATTTGCCGTAGAAGATTTCTGGAGCCGTGGGTGTGGCTTCTTAAGTTTTTCTAATGACTCTCTCACCTCTCTCCATTCTCTCACACGTCCCCACCCTTTTTTTACTTCCTGTATGCTTCGACGTACACGCTGGTTTTTACGATAAGGCGTGCTCCCGGCGAGTGCCCCGGGGCCTGTTCTGGACTTCGGTCCGGAGCGTGGCCCTGGAAAAGGAACAATGGCAGACTTGGGGCCTTTAATTAGGCACCTAGTTTCGACTCGGCTACCTTCGGGTGGCGAGCTGCATTTTTGTCTCCTTTGTCCCCCTTGTACGGCACTAGACCAAGCGTCTAGTTTAAGCCGTTAACTGGCATACGTGCCCGGACCCACATTTGGGTTCGTGAAACCGCTTGCCTCATCAGGCTCACATTGCACTAAGTGAGCCGATGAGCAGCACTGACAAGCAGGGTTCGAGTCTCGGCTCCTTCCCGACCTTCCCCTCCCCTTTATCCCCACTTTAATTGGCCTTCGGGCTTTTGACCTTGTGTCAAGTCGTGTCTGGTGGGAGGCAGCGACAAATACTATGGTTTTTACGATAAGGATATTTATCCTGCAAGAATTATTCTATTAGTCGGTATGTTCACATTGAAAAGAATAGAACGGACTGTTCAAGTTAAAGATACGTAAATTAAAAAGTTGGCGGCCGAAGTTGACAGTTATCCGAAGGCTCTGAGGTGTTGGAGCGGACAGTACTTCAATATTGGAAATTTAGTAAAAAATACAATACTATATATATGTATACCGTAATTGTCTATTAGATGTATAGTCTGCTTCTTGTCTTTCTCAGCGTAAAGTCATTCTCTTTCATTAAATCTATCAACGTTCGAAACACATAGTCTAGGCTGATAATAAGCAGGTATGGGGTGAATGTGTCCCCTTGAAGTACACCTGTAGCAATGTCAAAGAAGTTTGTCTCTCCATCTGGCTAGTAGATTTTTATTTCTGCTGTTTTATAGAACATCATTATGGCTGCGACGGTTTTTTTTGAGAGACAGAAGTAGAGTCTAGTGACGAGAGAGGGTCAGAGTAATCCGTGCGAGCAACACGACATTATGATATATATATATATATATATATATATATATATATATATATATATATATATATATAAAGAGGTTTTTTTAGGAACCAAAATGATTTATTTCTCAGAATTTTTTTTTCTGTAAATGTAAACTTTGCGTTGCTTGGAATTGGTTTTTATAAAAAAAAAATATTTCTATTCTTGCAACTGTCTTTTTTGGGGGGTGGGGGGATGATACATTTTGATCAAACAGAAATATTCCTCTAAGCTTGACCTGACGTCTGTCATCAAATTTATGGTTGCACTGAAGTGTATTCTATGTGAAATTTACAGAATAATGTGCGATGTGTGCGTACAGAGAAGTGTTTTACTAAAAAAAATGTTTACAAATGGGCTCAACATGGATTTGCAACTACAAGCTTGGGTCGAAATGTCAGTCAATACAGTGGAAACACACAGACAATCGGGAAAAGAAAAAAAATTCCTGGCGTAGCCATCTGTAGAAAAGGTCAGGATGACAGCCTTCTAGGATATGGATGGACACATCACAACTGATTTCTTTGGAAAAAGCAGATTCTATAAATAGCTTTTATTACAGCCTACTCCTGAGGCAAAATTCATATTTTGTATTGAATGACCCCACCGTATATATATATATATATATATATATATATATATATATATATATATATATATATATATATATATATATATTGTTGAGTTATTCTAATCCTAATCTTTCGCTTGCTACCTCCATTAATATTATCCTCACAAAACACCCATTATGTACGTAGATAGGTGTTTACAACTCTGTTAGTATTTGACAAAAAATATCAAAGTTCTTTGCACCTGAAGGCCTCGGGATAGCAAATAAATAATTCACAATAAATTGTATATGAAAAACATGCAACACTTGAATTAAATGGCCTTTACTAGTCAAAATGTCAATAACTTTAATAGGATTTGCAGTTCAGGTTTCCAATCAAATTATTTCTTTTCGCTTCTTTTATTAAGATGCTGTCACTTCAAGTAAATGAATCTGTGGAGCTTCAAATTAGATGAAATAGTTTTCTTTCTCAATATCACAACACCAGTGTCTGTTTCTAAGTGACTAGACCTTCTTTACCAAACTTATCAAACATTGGTACATTTTCAAGTTGTTAAAAATGTACTTTACAGGTGTAGACTTTAGATATTAAAGGAGAAAACATTATGAAAGATATATCAATTAGGCAAAGAATTTAAATTAAGTTGGGACTAATTCTTCTTCTTCTTCTTCTTCTTCTTCTTCTTCTTATTATTATTATTATTATTATTATTATTATTATTATTATTAGAGTTTTTCACATCAGCGTTAGCTGATGGTCTTTCACTGGAGTTTGAGTGACGCAAGTCTCCTCAAATTTCCAGGAGTCTTCTCAGTATTCTAGCCGTTCTCAGTAATGTAGTAGTTTGGATGGTTTCCAATCGTCCGCAAATTTCCAAGTCCTCCAGTCCCTTTAAAAATCATTTAGTTACTGTTCCAAATGCACCATTTACAAGAGGTATAATTGTCACCTCCATAGATTTTTCAATTCCTTAACATGGTCGAGGTACTTTCCCTTCTTTTCACATTCTTTCAGTTTTATTCTGTGGTCAGCCGGTACAGCAAAGTTGACAATTTTGCAAGTTCTCTTTTTTTTGTGAATTATTATTAGGTCTGATCTTCTGGCTGAGATTAGGTGATCTGTGAGTATGTCAAAGTCCCATAGGAGTTTATGTGTGTCATTTTGTAGGACATGTGCAGGGTTGTGCATACACCATTTGTTCGTATGGTCAAATTTAAATTTCTTGCACATCTCCCAGTGGATCACCTTGCCCACCCAGTCTTGTCTAGTCTTCTGCGCTAATTTGCTGCATTCGCTTATTATGTGATTGATGGTTTCATCTCTGTCAACGCTTAGCTTACATTTCCTATTTTGTTGAATCTTATCTATTATTGATTTGATATGATTGGTTCTTACGGTGTTGTTTTGGAGAGATTCTGTTTCTCTTAAGGTTTCCTTTTCTCAGCCATGTCCAGGTTTTGACGTGTGAGATGTTGTTTATTAGTCCTTTAAAACGCCCATAGAATTTATTTTCCTTCCCATTTTTGTTTCCTAGTTATTCTCATTCTGTTGTCCATCGTGTTATCAGTATCGTTTCTGATGGCTGTAATGAGTCCTCCATCGAGTTTTTGTATATATTCTTCGAGTTGTGGTTCGATGCGTCAACGCTGTCTTCAATGCTGGCAGTTCCTCTTCACCCATGTTTTCTTGATACATATTGTGTGTCAACGTCGTCTCTGGGATGTAATGCCTTATGCATGGAATTTGGCAGAGAAACATGGTCATGTTTCTTCTTGTTTTTGATCCATTTGTTCAAGTTCATCTCTGGTCCACTTCAGAAAGCGTCCAGAATATCTAACAGTATTTATTCCTCTGATGAGGTTTCTGCTAGAGAGTTTTGTCTTTAGTAGTTTTCTAGTTCTCCTTAGATATTCTTTTTGAATCATGTTTCTTTGCCAAATTCCATTCCTATATACTGACTGTATATTTTAATGGCGTGTATTAGAGTGATTATTATTTTTACTCATTAGAATTTTTCACATCAGCGTTAGCTGATGGTTTTTCACTGGAGTCTGAGTGACAGCAAGTCTCCTCAAGTCTCCATAACTCGTCTCAGGATCCTGACCTTTCACAGCAGTGATGTCATTTGGATAGTCTCTACCCATCCGCCAACTTCTAAGTTCTCCAGGCCTTTTAATAATCCTTTAGTTATTGTGCCTAACGCACCCATCACAATTAGTACAATCGTTACTTTCATGTTCCACAGCTTTTCAATTCTCTAGCAAGGTCGAAGTAACTTTTCCTTCTTTTCACTTTCCTTCAGATTTATTCTGTGGTCCGCCGGGACAGCAAAGTTGACAATTTTGCAAATACTCTTTTTTGTTGACTATTATAAGGTCTGGTCTTCTGGCCGGGATTGGTTGATCCGTTTGTGTGTTAAAATCCCATTGGAGTTCATGCGTGGCATTTTATCGGAAAGGTGCTGGGTTGTGCATATATCATTTGTTTGTATGGTCGAATTGAAATTTCCTGCAGTCGTGTCTCGCCTTATACGCCTTCTGCGCTAATTTGCTGCATTCTCTTATTATGTGATTAGTCGTTTCGTGTCTGTCACTGCATAGCCTACATTTACTGTTTTGTTGCGTCTTATCTTTTCTCGCTTTGATATGATTGGTTCTAAGGAGGGATTCTGTTTCTCTCTTAAGGTTTCTTTTCTTAGCCAGGTCCAGGTTTTCTGGTGTGAGATGTTGTTTATTAGACGTTTAAAGCGGCCATAAAGTTGTTTTTCCTCCCATTTTTGTTTCATAGTTGTTATCATTCTATCTTCTATCGTGTTGCCCGCATCGTTTCTGATGGTTGTAATTAGTCCTCGTTCGTGTTTTTCTATGTAGTCTTTGAGCTGTTGTATCGATGCGTCAACGCTGTCTTCGATGCTGGCAAGTCGTCTTCCTCCCTCTTTTCTAGAAACATATAGTCTGTCAACGTCGTCTCTGGGGTGTTATGCCTTATGCACGGTCATTAGTTTTCTTGTTCTTTGGTCCATTTGTTTAAGTTCATCTCTGGTCCTCTTGAGAAAGGGTCCCGAATATCTAACTAGGTAGATTGAAGAAATAAATACTAACAGATATTTATTTCTTCAATGAGGTTTCTGCTGGAGAGTTTTGTCTCGGGTAGTTTTCTCGTTCTCCTGATATATTCTTTTCGGATCGTGTCTCTCATTTGCACTTGTTTGATATTATTATTATTATTATTATTATTATTATTATTATTATCATTATTATTATTATTATTATTATTATTATTATCAAGTATTTTCCACATTTTTAATTGTTTTTTGCTTTTAATCACTCTTCATTCGAGCCAATGACATTAAACATAATGATATTCGGAGATAGTTTATCCTTTATTGACGTCAGTATACGCCGTTCCTAACTCTCGTCGAAGTAAAAAATAAACCTTTTTAAGACTGAAAAACAAACTAAATCAAGAAGAGAAAATAATAGTTGTTGTCAATAATAATAATAATAATAATAATAATAATAATAATAATAATAAGAAGAAGAAGAAGAAGAAGAAGAAGAAGTATTCACCTCATATGTATCGATAATATCAATATATCTACCCAAAAAGGAAAAATAACTAGAAACCTTGATACGAATGATAAGAAAATACAGCAAGGATATGAGAATGAAATTTGGCATTAAAAGGTGTGCCATACTGATAATGAAAATGTGGAAAGAGAAACATCGAAAGGAATAAAACTACCAAATCAGGAACGCATCAAGACATTTAAAGAAAAAGAAAGTTACCAGTACTTGAGAATATTGGAAACGGACACCTTCAAACAAACAGAAATGAGAGAAAATGTATGAAAAGAGTACCAAATAAGATCAAGAAAAATCCTCGAAATCGATCTCTTCAAAATAAATCTCATATCAGGAATTAATACCCCGGTAGTCTCCATTGTAAAATACTCAGGAACATTGTTAAAATGAGAAAGGGCCGAAATCAGAAAAATAGACTAAAAGTCAAGGAACTGGATGACGATATATGAGGCCTCACACCCGAAAGACGGCACCGATATATTGCATGACAAGAAAGGAGTGGGAACTGTGTACGTGCAATAATTTGAGGACTCGAGGAATACATAAAAAGCGGAAATAAAGTGGGAATTTTACATTAGCCATAAACAGCAATATCAACGTAAGGACAATATATAAAGCAACGCAACTTAGATAAAAAAAAAAAAGATTAGAAAAAAAAAAAACAGTCACGTCAAATGAAATTTTGGAAAATGACATAGGTTATATGGAGAACGAGATGAGACAGTTAATCATATAATAAGCCAATAAAGTACTTAAGCACAAAAGAGGTAAAAGACTAGGCATGACTGGGTGGGAGTAATGATCCACAGGGTATCGTGTAAGTGATTAGAAAGTGGTCATTCTAACCAATACGCCCGTCTGCCCGAGAAAATGAGTCACATAGAATTTTCTGGGATTTTTTAGATACGAACGGATGACCTAATCCTTGTCAGAATGTCAGGCACAGTGCTATTTAACAAGAAAAAAATATCTAGTTGATTTTACTGCTCCCGTGAATCACTGAGTCAAAATGAAAAAGTGAAAAGTTTGAAAACTACTTGGGTCTTGCCAGACACCAGAAAAAAACCATTGAACATAAAATTGGCGGTAAAACCAATTGTAGTTGGTGCACTCGGTAAAATTCCCCAGAAGTTTGGGAAATTGGAGATCAAGAGAAGAATCGTGACTCTACAGACTATAACACTTCTGACATCGAATAGAATATTTTAATAGTTCCGGGGACCTTATAATACTTGCACCCACTCCAGAGTTCTGTGAAAGTAATGAGCAAAACCAACCCGCAAGGAGTAAAATAATAATAGTTAACTATCTTCATGAGAAAAAAAAAAAGTTAATATTGTTAACATAATAAAGTGCAAAAAAATTACAGCTCTCTGCAAACAATTTGTGACGAGAATATTGGGTAGGTCAATGAATATTCATGGGACAGTTCAACTGCATCGCTCTCGTGCTTCATATATTAAAGCAGCTGGTACTGTAAACCATGTTCTTCCGACATAAAAATTTAACATGAGTTTGATTCTCACCGCGAGCTTGTCTAATTCATTTCCTGATACCGACTCTAGCTCGAGGGTGTGTCATCGTAGTGTAATGGTTAAACCGATGGACAGCAGAATTGTTGAAAGTGTCATTACGTTTACTTTCGTACAAATACCCTCGGGAAAAGTATAAAACCCTCTTATCCTCCCAGGTATGTGTTAATTAGTACCACTACTATTCTTCTAGAAGTATGGCTTCGGCATTGAATTACCTACATAGGTTGATATGCCTTTAAACAAAGACACCAAACCAAACGTACTGGTGCTCGCAAAAGGCTACTCTATTAGTAAGTTGCTAACCGAAAAAATAAACCAAGAGTAACATGCAGGAAAACACTGGCTGAAATAAAATAAAAAAATAAGAGAGAATTAGAGGTTCAATGGATCAATCAAAGATCAGATTCATTTGACTACTTTTCAACAGCGTTGACTGCATTCTTTCATGCCGAAGTGTATAACAGTAAACGGTAGAGTTTGAATTGAAGAGACTGATTACTGGCGCAAATTACAAGCCTTCTATAAAATGCTGACTCGTCAGTTTAGATATGTCTCCTTGTCCAATTTACAACTTCATGACGTTTACTCAGTTGGTAACGGGTAACGTATTTCTGCAGCGTGTACCTAATAATTTTTTCATCTACTATTCATATCCTTGAGTATATTACATTATTTACGGATGTGAATATATAATTGCATAATTTATATCTAAAAGTTTGCAGCACACTGTTCTTCAAAATATATAAACATGGAAAACATTAACTTTTTATAATATGGTGTGTCGCATAAAACAGAAATAGTAAACTGGTGTATATTAGCATAAGATCAAAACATCAAAAGGAACGAAAATATTGGTTGATACGACACCCTACATAAAGTGGTTTTGATTTACTTGTTTAACTTGTTTAACAGCAAATCAATCTTCATGGGTTATTTAATGCCAAAACCATTGTAGAAGTTGTAGTAACAATTAAACTATAGGTGATTGACTGAGTTGCGTCACATATTATTATATATTTTACGGCATAAAAAAAACAAAACTTTTTCAAACATATATATATATATATATATACTTTGATAATAATTACACAAATTGAAACTTTGTTCATACATAGGATACTTAGAAATATTACAAATAGAAAAGCCGCTGGGCTTGATGAAATTCCCCCAAAACTATCGAAGACCAGACAATTCGATAACATACTGTTCCGACACGGTAATGCAGTTTATAATCCAAATTCCATAGACAGATGGATGAAGTGATGCATCCTCCTTTTCCCTAAAAAGGATTAGCCAAGAACAACCGAGGTATAAAAATTACATCCATAGCAGCTAAAATATACAATGCCCTACTACGCCACTGCATAGAACCCAAGATTGACTACATTCTTAGGAAGAATCATAATGGCTTCCGGATAAATAGATCCACCACCTCACAAATATTGACTATCCATAGAATTATTGAAAGCGTACGAGCAAAAAAACATAGAGACGACAATATTATTTGTCGACTTTACAAATGCCTGTGATTTCATTCACAGAGGGAAGATGGAGAAAATTTTACTCGTCTACAGTCTGTAATAAGAAACCGTCGCAGCCATAATGATTCTCTATAGAAACACCAAAGTGAAAGTGCGTTCTCTGGATGGAGACGCAGAATACTTCGACGTTGTAGCGGGAGTACTACAAGGAGGCACACTTATTCCATACCTCTTTATCATCTGCCTAGACTACGTGATTAGAAAATCGATCGATAAAATCAAAGAAAAAAGGTTTCGAGCTGACAAAGAAAAGAAACAGAAGGCACCCCGCAAAAACAATTACCGACACTAATTACGCCGATGACATAGTGATTCTGGCAAATGCACCAGCGCAAGCCGAAACACTACTGCATAGTCTGGAAAGAGCTGTCACAGGCATTGGTCTCAACGTCAATGCACACAAAACGGAATGTATGAGCTTTAATCAAACAGGTGACATTTCCACACTAAACGGTAGCTCGCTGAAACTAATCGACAAGTTTACCTTCCTAGGAAGCAGTGTCTCATCGACAGAAACAGAAATCGACACGTGACTAACAAAGGCATGGATAGCTATCAATAGGCTATCGGTTATATGGAAGTCAGACCTGACCGATAAAACAGCAATCCTGTCGATACTGCTATATGGATGCACTACATGGACGCTAAGTAAACAGTTGGAGAAAAAGCTTGACGGCAACTACACAAGAATGCTGCGGGCAATATTGAACAAGTTCTGGAGGCAACACCCAACAAAGAAGCAACTCTACGACCACCTACCACCCATCACGAAAACTATCCAAGTTAGACGAACCAGACACGCAGGACACAGCTGGAGAAGTAGGGACGAGCTCATAAGTGATGTACTCCTATGGACACCTTCACATGGCCGAGAAAAAGCTGGGTGACCCGCTCGAACTTACATTCAGCAGCTCTGTGAGGATACGGGGTGTAGCCCTGAGGTCCAGCCGGATGTGATGAATGATATGGAGTGGTGGCGAGAGAGGATCAGAGATATCCGTGCTGGTGGCACGACAAGATGATGATGTTTTTCAATTGATTATTTAGTCAAAATATAAAAAAAGAATATTCATTCTAAGCTTTTAAGCTCTAAATTTAATTGTATATCTACCCTTGTGGGTTACTAAATACCGAGCCCTGTTTTTATAAATATGATTTTTTTCTAACATCATTAATTCTTTATTCTCTTAACTATTTGCAGAAAGATTTGGTGCTCTGATAACAACATTTAGAAATTAAACTATTTTCTATTTAAAAACAGGTAGCTTAACACATTTGAATTTATATAAGGTATGAAATGACATACCAATCAAAATATAATTTTACGTATTTACCCAACCCCTCCACAGATGGCAGGATACGAGTGAGGGTCAATTTTAAGCAGATTGTAACAGATTTGAATTTAGCGTTTTTTTTTCTTTCAGACTGTTTTTTTCTAGCAAATCTAAAGAGCCATGGCTGTCCTACTATATACTATTGGCTGAAGTTAGCATGGGTGCATTCAAACCTTTCCAAAAGTTATTATCTAAACTGCCTCTTTAAAGGATTTGAACTCGGATCGCGGTATCTATTTCCAAAGACGTTAACCATTACAACACAAGAACCTCAATGTACATTTGTATATTGTGACGCGGCTTATAAAATATTTATCCCAAGACGGGAGTTTATTTTTCGCACATGTGAAAACAGGGCAGCCTGGCACTTGATCCCTTGCAGAATAAGTCCTAGTTAAGAGTCCTTTCTCGGGCATATAGGAACTGTCAGATAATGTGTGGGTTAGTTTAGGCAAGACTGACCGCCGCTGGCAGGGGGTTTCCAAATTTCACATTACACACACACCCACCAGGCCACTACCTCTACCTACCCCGAGGATAATGGAAGGTATGTGCCTCTAGGTTTAGACATAATAACACTATTTATCGTAGTCGACAATTCCAATTTCCCGTGTAATATTTTTAAAGGTGAGTAGGACATTTAGGCGAGAATAACATGAGGCGAATGAAGCTAAAAAGGAGCATGCAAAAGACAACTTGATAGGCAGACAAGACAATGAATAAATTTCAACACGAGGAGAGGTATAAAATATTACAAGTTTTTTTTAATACACGCGGACACGTGTCGGCTATATTATCAACGGATAATACATAAATACAAATGTCTTTCTTCCTTCTTGAAATTGAGAGAGATAGAGAGAGTATGTAATTGCAGTACTTAGGAAGGGTGTAGGGAGAAACAGTTTTACTTAGCTTTTCGACGGTCTCCTTATGAGAATATTTTCCCAATTTTCGGGCTAGCGGGATTTTATATAGCTCGGTTTGAATGCGTCTGTCATCTTGTCCAAGAGCTCTATGTCGCTTCTTGACCCGGAATTTGGCATGTGACTCGCCTATCTGTTCATGGTGATCTCCACCCACTAAACTGATTTCCTTATCCCTATTTCTGCCGACGAAAAAGGGTGCTACTTCCGCTTTAGGATTCTGGCCAATCATTTAGCCTCTTCCTTCTGTCAGGTGATTTTTTCAGACTACTATTTCTCTCACCCGGTCACAGAGTGCAAACATCAGTTGGCTTTAATTCTGACCTGGATTGGTTACTTCGGCCGCAAGGAATTGACCTACATTCCTATTCCTTTTTTTTAACGGTCAGCCTTTGGCGGCCTGTTGATTCAAAAACGGAAGGGTAGGGGAAATTCCTTATTTCTCTCATCGCAGTGGTAGACCACGTGACAATATTTACCCATTCCATCCGCAAAGGGCAGGATGCGACAGAAGATAAATTTTCGGCGGAAAGATTTATTCTAATAGACTAAGGCTAAAGATCACTGTCTGTCCTACTATTTAGCGATTGTAAGTGGTGAAGAAACATACCCATGCATTGGATTTCCCAAAAAGATTTTCGTCTAAGATTTTAAGTGGGTTCGTCGTATCATTTTCCTTTTACAAGAGCCATTATGACATGCGTCTCCATTCATATAAACGAACAAGTATTTATTATAGAGTTTAGCAGAAAAGAACAAAATATTTTGAAGTGATGAATTTTTCATATTCTTTTTTGATTTACGATTCTAATGAAATTCATCATCATCATGTCGTGCCGCCAGCACGGATATCCCTGACCCTCTCTCACCACTTCTCCCTATCGTTCATCGCCTCAGGCAGGTCTTCAGGGCTGCAACCTGTATCCTCATAGAGCTGCTGTATGTATGTTCGAGCTGGTCATCCTGCTTTTTCCCGGCCATATGTGGGGGTACATTGAGTACATCACTTATGAGCTCGTCCCTGCTTCTCCAGCAGTGCCCTGCATGTCTGGTTCGACTAAGTTGGAGAGTTTTCATGATTGGAGGTAGGTGGCCGTATAGCTGGTGCTTTGTGGGGTGTTGCTTCCAGAACTTGTTCAATATTGCTCGCAGCATACTTGTGTAATTGCCGTCAAGCTTTTTCTCGAGCCGTTTTGTTAGCGTCCATGTAGTGCATCCATATAGCAGTATCGACACGACTGCTGCCTGGAAGAAACTGCCTTTCATTTTATCAGTGAGATCTGACTTCCATATGATCGATAGCTTATCGATAGCTGTCCATGCCTTCGTTAGCTGCGTGTCGATGTCTTTTTCGGTTGCTGAGACACTGCTTCCGAAATAGGTGAACTTGTCTACCAGTTTCAGAGATGTTCCGTCTAGTGTGGAAATGTGGCCTATTTGATTAAAGTACTTGTATTCACTTTTGTGTGCATTCAGGCCAATGCCTCTGGCAGCTTGTTCCAAACTATACAGTAGTATTTTGGCTTGGTTGGGCGTATTTGCCAGAATCGCAATGTCAGCGTAGTCGACTTCGGTAATTGTTTTTGAGGGGTATCTTCTGTTTTTTTTTTTCTTTTTATAGTCTCCAACCATATTTTCGTAGTATACTCTTTTGAAACAGGGTTCAAATCCAGTAAATCTTGTTGAAAGCAAATAACTGAAAATAAGTCAATACTGAAGTAAATTAATTTTGTATGGCTGGAGAAGTTCGTGTGGCCCATAATTTTGACCATCAACGTGGTGTTAATTTGGTTTTTACTCCAAAATATCAGAATAAAGAGAAGCTACAATTAAAAAAAGCATCGTTTGTGTTTAGCAATTTCTATAAAAAGTCAATTCAGGCAATCAAAATTCACGCTTCTTTTATATCGCATGGATTAATTTACATTTGTAATGGAACCATATTGAAAATGAATCCATTTATAAAATCACCTAATAACACGTGGCGTCCGTGAGTTCTTCATCGATATACGGCATTTATTATCTCTGGGGAATAGAATTCCTGATTTGTAATTCATCACTTGATGGCGTATTCAGAAGGGTATTCATAGATACCAGAATTATAACATCCTGAAGATATCATCAATTCACAATAAAAGTTGTGGGTGAAATATTGAACGAACCCAACTTATTGGACAGATCCGATTTCTCGGCTTTTTAAACGAAACATTTTGGATTTTAGTCAAAGAAAGAAGCCTTAAAGGACACATTCTCTAAAAAAAACTGTTGGAGATATTATTCTGTGAAAACTTGTGCAAACAAGCATGTTTTAAAGAAATTAAACAGCTTTTAGTATAAAGATTTTATATATATATATATATATATATATATATTGATGATTCTAACTTTTATAAACAATTTGTTTATTTTCACCGATAATTACATTATATATATATATATATATATATATATATATGATCTGCGTCTTGCCTTATACCCCGCAGACTACGCAGATGACATAGTGCTTCTGGCAAATACACCGACCCATGCTGAATCCCAGCAGCATAGTCTCGAGCAGGCAGTAGGTGGCAGACAAACATAGTACTTGTGCTTTAATAAAAAAAAGAGATATTTCCACACTAAATGATGTCTCTTTAAAACTAGTGGACAAGTTTACTTACCTTGGAAGCAGCGTCACATCTACTGACAATAATATCAATATGCAACTAGTGTAGGCATGAACTGTGATCAATAGGTTATCAATCGTGTGGAAGTGAGAATTATCCGATAGAATAAAATGCAATTTCTTTTCAAGCAGCGGTCGAGTCAATTCTACAGACACTGCTATTTAACGCTTATTATAATATTTTGCTGCTTCTAAAACGAAACATCATCATCATGGATTGTTGTTTCAGTGGTAACCTGACGGTTTCAATTCTCGTCAATTTTATAATGATAATAATCTGATTTTGTTATTTATGTTAACGTCTTGCAGCAAAAGAATGGATTGTTGCAAAGTTTTTGTTAAAATACTAACCAGACGCTTTTACTTTTAAAGATGAACGTAATTTCTAATCCAATTTGCAACTTCATCATTTTTCATGGTTTGCAATTTCGATCATTTTAATTTTTAAGAAACAGGATTATTATCTGTAAATTATAATGTAATCCTCATTATTTGCTCTCGATGTGGTCACGATTTTTCAGTTCAGTATTGTTAGGATTGTATCAATATTTCGTATGTTCGTGTCATTGCAAATATTTTAACGTGATTTTTGTGTAGGGATATAGAAGTAAATAAATGAAATAGTTTTATTCGGATTTCTGATTAAATTAACATAAGCTTATTTCTGAGAAATACTCTAAAATTAAAGTCGGAAAATATTGGGTGTCGGAAAATTTAGTGGTGATCACTAAGGATAGATCTTTTTCGAGAAGCAGTTTATTTTATTTTTGAAATCTCCAATTTGTCGCTGAAAAGTAGACGCTCCATGAAGACATTAATCTTCACAATGATGCAGCATTTCTATAAGGAAATTAGGAAATATGCATTTTTTCTGGTCACTTAAATAACATAATGATTTCATAAAATAATTATCAATCGCTCCAAATTATCTTCCAGTGGCTTAATTATCTTATCGTGGCGTAATGGCTAATGTGCTGGACCTCTAATGAGTTCGACCTCTAGTCGTGTTATTACGTTCGGTTTGGGGCTAATAACTTTGTAAAAGTTATGAAACCCCTTATCTCGCAGCTTTGGCTTAAGTAGTATATATCACTGCTGTTCATATACAAGGATAGATCTGACATTATGTCACTCACGAAGATTGATATGCCATAAAAAAAAGAGGGAAAAAGAAACTTCCAGTCTTTTATGAAATTTGTAATTCTTTACCTGTATTTGATTTCTGCGGTATTCACAGATAAACATAAAAGAACTTCAATTGTTTTTCGGCTGATTATGATTTTAAGTGTCTTTTTATTTATACAAACATCCTGAAAAAATATTTTGTATCAGTCATAAAAGGATAGTTTAGTGAACGGCAGTTTAACAAAATATGTTCTAAAATGCAATTTTATAGTTGAAAAAGGATTCGTTTACTTAAATCAAGCTTAAACAAGATATTTTCTACAGCTATAGTTTGTAACAGCGTAACTGATGGTAGAGTTTCCGCCGATGGCCAGGAAGACCAGGGTTTAATCCCAGGTCAAGTCATATCAAAGACTCAAAAATGCTACTTGATGTCTCCTTGCTTAACACTCAGCATTATAAGGTATGGATCAAAGGTAAAGTGGAGCAATCCAGTGAGAGGAGAAGTGCCCTTCTCTACACCTCGGTGTAGTAGCTATTGTAAAGGGAGCCTCTGGGTCATCCTCGACAATGGTCGCCAGCTTTATTTCTACTATAAAAACTCTTTCACTTGAATGCATGCTGTATAAAAGATTAAAAACGTAAACAAATCAGCTTTATGGGTTGAATGCAGCCTGGTTTAAAATTACTCTTAAGTAAATAGGAAATTATATATATTTCAGCCCTTAAAGAAATTATCTTTCGTGACGTTTGTTCCCAGACATGTGCGTGCATGTATATTCAAATTCAAATGTAGTTTATGAGTGTCTATGAAATGAAAATAGTTTGCCAGTCTTTTCCCTCAACGATCTTTTTATGATGGCTTCGCAAAGTTCTGCAAGAAAAAGGTTGCAATGGTTTGTTTTTATGATTTTTTTTATTTGATTATAACAATCTATATATGCAATGTTCTTTTGAAATCATTTTAATTGCCCTTGTTTGTTCGTCAAAAATAACAATTTATGAGGAAACATTGATTTGGTTTCAAATTTTCCCTTTCAATAAATATCACTGCTTTGAGATATCTCAATCTAATACAAATGATTTTCACAGTTATATGGTTGCCAAGAATTCTTATCCAATACTAATGATTCTTAAGTTGGTCTATTTTACCCGTTAATCATATTTACCAACCCCTCCGCTCGGGCAGTATATGACACAAGGTCAATTTTTAAGCCGAGTTTAATAGGTTTGAATTCAGAGTTTTCCTTCTCCTAGACTAGTTACCTCACCAAGGCTGAAGAACTCAGTCTGTCCTACTATTTGCCCATAGCTGGAGGGAGAATAATTGGATTCATATCTTTCCCAAGGGTATTAGTGCAATGTGAAATGCAATCTGTCTCGTCCAGGATTTGAACTCGTGTCGCCGTGTTCATTTCCAACGACGATACCCATTACACCACGGGCACCTCCACCAACACTATTTTACCCGTTAATTGCATCTTAATTGATACTAAAACTCCGGATCAAAGTGAACCTGGGAGTGATAGTAATGGTGATTCTATACTCAAAAACTGAATCCGCACCACTGGATCCGACTTATGACCCCACTCTGGCCATTCATTTTAGGTTTATTCTGAGTCGTACCGTTAAGGTGAGTAATGACTAGCATCACCATGCCAAACTAGCCATTAATGTATTGTAAGACGTTGGTAGAAGTATCTTTCTCTTCAACAAGTTATTCAATTATACTAGAGAACACTGTCCAGCTATTTTAACTCAGACAGAAAATAAATTTTCCCAGGGAATTAGTGCTAGCTGAGCCTGTTATTTTCGTGCATGGTGAAGCACAGGAGTCGAAAAGAGATAGATAGATAGATAGATAGATAGATAAGTAGGGACCCACTGAACTTGGGGTATTGTACTGTCTGCTAGATAGAAGGACTGTAGAAATGGTTAGGAACAAAAAGGAAATTAAAGAATGAGGTGAATATTATATACAAGAAAGTTTCTTTTTCCCTCTTAGGAAAAGAGTGCTTATAACGAGATAAAGTTGTAGAATATCTGTTCTATGATAGTTGATGTGTTATTCAAGAACAAACTTATCTTCTGAGGGCTCTCCTTTGTGGGCATTTGTGTCTGTGCATATGTCTGTGTGTATATATGTGTGTTTGTGCAAGAGAGAGAGAGAGAGAGAGAGAGAGAGTGGTTTGGTTTAGAAAGAATATGTTCTGACCACTATCTTTACATAGACATTGAAACGGGCGAGGAAACTACAATATGTAAAAGTAGTGGAATTCTAGGTTTAATGTATGTTCTGATGGTATCAAGAAGCGTTTACAGCTTCAATTTGTGGTATTTTCAGATTGGATAGAAAAAAGCGTAATTAATTATCAAGTGATTGATCACCACTACGTCAGCAGCGGTCAGCCATTAAACTTGATCGACCTACTAACTGTTTTATCTATTAAACTCAATGAGGAGTGATAAATATTAACGAGATTTCTCTTGGAGTGTAACAAGCGCAAACATCCTCCGCTGGAAGTGTAACTCATCTTGACCGTTCCATTTCCCACACAAATTACGTTTCTTAAAAGAACAAATCCTATTTAGTTATGATTGATTCAGAGTTAAATTTGCACAGTAGAATACTATTCATAATAAATCAATGCTTCATAAAATAGAATAAAAGTTGGGCATATAATAAATAAATAAATTCGGTTAAATGTTCTTGTTTAAAGATAATTTATTTTCTATTTCTCCATCTCTGTCGAAGTGCAATTAAGAATGTGTTGGTAGCTGTTTGCATGAAAAAGCGTTTGGAAAATGCATTTTTATGTACCCATTTTTTGATATGTTGCGCAAGCATTTTATTCACTAATACTTACACACTGTCTTTTTGACTTTGCACAAGTGTATGAAAAATATGGCGTAATAAATTATCCTTCTAGCATGTGTTCTGATCTTCAATTTATTTTCAAGTATGTTTTCGTGACTGCAGAGATTGTCTGACCAACTTAAGCTGTTTTCGTCTGCTTCACTAAATAGCCAAGTCACAAGACGTAAATTCGTTGAGTGGTCTTCGGAGGACCAAATGCAAATGCCAATGAACGTATGAGCGGCCATAATAATGAACTGACTTTCGATTTGATTTTTTCTCCCGCCAAAACGCTCAGTGTTATTAATTGTATCTAATAATGTATGCACTGATCTAAGAGTAACTGTATTAAATTCCTCTAATTTACACTGTTTCCATTCTCACGATTGACGATGCTGGTATAGTCGACGAGACATATTCAAATTTTATTTCGGACAATTTGTATTCTATTTGGGATATTGACGAATCCACCACTTTTCATCACCCTCACCAACGGATATAAAAATATATAAAACCAAGTTCTAAAGCATTTGCCGTAAACCAATATAGAAGAAGGAAAAGCATGCTTAAAAACCATGTAAGACTAGCAATACCACCCTATATAGAGCTTGCAACTGAATAGGATGATGTTTTTCACCTCGGGAAATGTTGACCCGAGTTTCAATCCTCGACAAGGCCACGTTTTCCTTCGGCATAATTGATATGGAAAAATAAAGCTCTCTCTCTCTCTCTCTCTCTCTCTCTCTCTCTCTCTCTCTCTCTCTCTCTCTCTCTCTCTCTTACCCGCAAACTATGGTTTAATTGTACTTCCAAAGAGAAATTCTACTCTAAGTAATTAATTCTATTTAGCAGGACATACACTGAAATCAAAACAGGTGGCGTGGTGCTAAAAACGTGACTCCATAAAACCATGTTTATTACGAAATCACCACACCAGCAATGGCATTGTCTAAGTACGATTCTGTGCTCCTCGAGGTTACTACATATTACCCATAACTGAAGAATTGCGTGTGAAATACTGTCCCCAACAAGGGTTTACAGTTTGTTGTTGAATTATTCTCATTAGGTTTGCTTCATTCATGACGTTATGTTCAGTGTCTTCTCAAACCCTTCTTGGCTGAATGACCCTGAGTAATCACATAGTGTCGTTTAATCTCTGTTTCTAAAAATATCAACTTGATCATTGGTTTCTGCTCAAAAGAATACATTATTCCCAGAGAACGCATCCTCAAGAATAAGTGGATTTAAAGAACGAGATTGTTGCTCTGGGGTTTCCGTTAAATGTAGCTGCCATCATTCTAGGTTGTATTTTCTCAACGTTATTAAGCGTTTTTAATGCTCTAGGTCCTATAAGTAATCCTACCCCTCCTACTGTGGCGTTGACAGAGTTTTTCCATGCGGATACAGTGGCGAGCGACCAGCCATTGCCAGTTTCGTGATATTTGATATCTTCGGTGTGCGTGTATCTGTGTTCTTGTATGCATATTATGTCTATCTTATGTTCTTCGGCCGATGCGATTAGCTCTTGGAGTTGTTCTATTCTATTTAAGGTTCTTACGTTAAATGTGGCTATTTGTAGTGTTTGCTTGCATTTTAGTAGTTTTTATTGTTTGAGCTCTGTAGCTGATTTTTCGAACACTGAGGCCAGGGCTCCAACCTCAGCAGGACGCGCCCCTTTTTTACCCGCGCGAAGAGCGATGCGGTTTGTGTATGTGGTTTGAGTGTGGGTCAGGGTTATCTTTCGATGGCTGTTTTATTCTCTTCTATAGAAGCCACTCTTATAGAGGAGCAGCAGTAGTTCCCCGATCCAACTAACGATCCTGAGCGTAAAGTCGTCAAACTCACGTCCAGGGCCCGTTTAGGTATTGAGTTTGGTCGTCCATGGGTTTATTCAAATACCTTTACGTACATCATGCTGCTTCCCATGTGTACGCAAAAAAGGGGGGGTAATTTTGGTTTAAGTTTTCTTAAGTTTTAACTTACTTAAAGTCCAAGATTAAGGTACTTTCGTCTGACTTTCACAAGTACTGACTTTTGCTTTTTTTTTCTTTTGCTGTATTTGGACTTTTCCTAGGCTTTTTTTTACTACAGTTGGGAACCTAGCAGGCTTCAGGAATTATTGAGATTAAGATTTTTTTTTCCTTTCTCTTGGGGGGGGGGGCTGTGGTAGCATTAGGTGTTTTAGGCTTTTTCTTTTTCTTCTAAACTACTGTTAGGGCTTTCTTTACGAATTTTTTTATTATGTTATAGAAGAGATTCAAAAACATTCTGCCTTGTTCGCTGACCTTTGGAAAGACTAACATCAATTTGGCTTTATAGTAGAGTAAGCGTGTCTTTACATTTAAAACGCATAGTTTAAGCATTATTTCACAAACAAAATACAGCATAACATTTTGTAAAATTCCGCATTTTAAACTGATAGGACTTAAAGACACACTGACCAATATTGATATATTTCTTCCAGTTGGCTCCTGAGTTCAAATGCTTCTTCTTCGTTTTGACTTTTATTTACTACTGAAATTTTAGGTAGCTTTGGAGGCGGTCTACTGGGGGGAGGGGAATTCATTTCTTTTTTTTTTCCTAGTCACCTTCTACGATGAGTTATCCTCATTAGTGCGTAGCATCCCGAAACACAACATGTTAGTCATTGGCGGAGACATGAATGCCCAAATCGGGAAAAACGGAAACAACAAATACAGCCTCCACAACACGTCAAATAGGAATGGGCAACATCTAACAGATTTCATGATAGAAAATAGATTAGCATGCCTCAATACAAACTACCAAAAAAGAGAGGGCAAACTATGGACATACACGTACGCAAACAATACTAAAGCTCAGATAGACTTCGTCCTTATAAACAAGAAATGAAAAAATGGTGCAATGAACTGCGTGGCATACTCCTCTTTCGAAGGTGTGTACTCCGATCACCGAATAGTCACGGCGAAAATACGGCTAAGCCTACGAAAAAACCTCAAACGAACAGCGACCACCAAACACTATGACTGGGCCCTATTGAACAACAAAGATATAAGAGATAAATACGTATTAGAATTAAGAAACAGATTCGAAACACTACAAGAAAAGACGAAAAAAAGTACACCAAACGACAAATATGAAAATTTCGTCAATGCACACCTCGAGGCAGCAGCAAAACACATTCCAACAAAAATTAAAACTAAATATAGAGTCCCATGGGAAACTTTAGCGGTGAGAGAAAAACATGCACTAGTGAAAACAGCCTCCAATAACTATCGAAAAAACCCAACAAACACAAATGCCTTAAAACTAAAAACGGCACAATATCAATTAGCAGGCATATATATAAAGGAACAGACAGAATACATTCAAAATCAGATAGATAAGATTAGAGACTCGGTGGAAGATAGACAATCTAGAATAGCCTGGCAAACAATAAACGAAGTGAGCAGAAGGAAGAACACAGCCAAAGCAAAACTGAAAGCAGCAAATCAACAAGAAAGAATAAAACTGTGGAAACAGCACTTCGAAAACTTACTTGGAAACCCACCAAAAATAACGCATGAACCAATCACCAGAATAATTAGCAAACAATTAGACATTAAACTAGGACCGTTCACACAAGAACAACTCGACTCGGTTCTCAGAAAAATTAAAAATAGGAAAGCTGCAGGGCTGGACGAAATTCCCCCGGAAGTATGGAAGACCAGACAATTCGACGACATACTGCTCCGACACTGCAACGCAGTATACAATCAAAATCCGATAGATAGATGGATGAAGGGATGCATACTCCCCTTCCCTAAAAAGGGGGACCTCGGATTAGCCAAAAACTACCGAGGCATACCACTTACATCCATAGCTGCCAAAATCTACAATGCCCTACTACGAAACCGAATAGAACCCGAAATCGACAACATACTTAGAAAAAACCAAAATGGCTTCCGAAGAAATGGATCCAACACCTCACAAATATTAACCATCCGCAGAATCCTTGAAGGTGTACGGGCAAAGAACCTACAAGCGACATTAATATTTGTCGAATTTATCAAGGCTTTCGACTCCATTCACAGAGGAAAGATGGAACAAATCCTACTAGCGTACGGCATACCTAAAGAAATCGTAGCGGCAATAACGATTCTCTATAGAAACACTAAAGTAAAAGTACGATCACCGGATGGAGACACAGAATACTTTGACATTGTAGCAGGAGTACTACAAGGGGACACGCTGGTTCCGTACCTCTTTATCATTTGTCTAGACTACGTACTTAGAACATCGATTGACAAAATCAAAAAGAATGGCTTCGAACTGACGAAGAAAAGAAGCAGAAGATACCCCGCAACAACAATTACCGACGCCGACTACGCCGATGACATAGCGATACTGGCAAATACACCTGAGCAAGCCGAAACACTTCTGCATAGTTTGGAACGAGCAGAAGCAAGCATAGGCCTCTATGTTAATGCACACAAAACGGAATATATGTGCTATAACCAAACGGGGGACATCTCCACTCTAGAAGGAACCCCACTTAAACTAGTAGACAAATTCACGTACCTAGGAAGCAGCGTCGAATCAACCGAAAAGGACATCGAAACGAGGTTAACGAAAGCATGGACAGCTATCAATAGGTTATCGATTATATGGAAATCAGACCTAACCGATAAAATGAAACGAAGTTTCTTCCAGACTGCGGTCACATCGATACTGCTATATGGATGCACTACATGGACGTTAACAAAACGACTGGAGAAGAAGCTACATGGCAATTACACAAGAATGCTGCGTGCAATCCTGAACAAGTCCTGGCAGCAACACCCCACAAGACACCAACTGTACGGCCACCTACCCCCTATCACGAAAACTATTCAAGTTAGACGAACCAGACATGCAGGACACTGCTGGAGAAGCAGAGATGAACTCATAAGTGATGTACTCTTATGGATCCCCACACATGGCCGCGCAAAAGCAGGACGACCAGCTAGAACGTACATTCAGCAGCTATGTGAGGATACGGGATGTTGTCCTGAAGACCTACCTAGGGCGATGAACGATAGGGAGGAGTGGCGAGAGAGGGTCAGGGATATCCGTGCTACTAGAGCGATATGATGATGATGATGAAAGAACGAGACGTAAGTGTTTTCTGATATAGATATTCTATTTTCAATAAATACATATAAAGTAAAATTAAAGTCTGCAACCTTTCTCGAGGGCAACCAGAAAGCTCCCTTTTCGATAGCTACTACACTGAGACGTAGTGGAGGGCACTACTCACTTTATCCTTGATACGTACCTTATATTGTTGAGTGTTAAGCAAGGAGGTATCAAGTGCCATTTTTAAAGTCTTTGGTATGACGCGCCCTGAGATTAAACCCAGGTGTCCCGAACCATTGGCGATTACTCTATCCACAAGGCCAATGAGCCGGTTAATATCTTTATCAGTACAACACTTCCGTATCGTATTTTCAATCTTCTTAATTTTGGGTAGGTGTTCTGTGGGAATAAATCGTATTTTTTAAGCACAAACCAATGATAAAGTTGAGGTTTTTACAAAAAAAAAGGCAAGAAACGGACGTTATTCTGCAAAAACTATGACAGACGCTGACTATATTGATGATATAGTGCTTCTTGAAAGTATACATACCCAAGCTAATGCCCTGGAACACGCAGTTGGAGGCATTGGCCATCACGTGAATGCAAATAAAACGGAATAAACGAGAAAGAGCCACCTCCATTCCAAGTGGCATTCCTCTAAAATTAATTGAGAAATTCACGTATCTCGGAAGCCGCGTCTTATCTACTAAAAGCGATGTTTATATTCGCCTTGTCATGGTGTGGACTGCAATTGATTGACTATCGATCATATAAAAGTCTGATCACTTTAATAGAATAAAACAGGATTTTTCCCAGTAGTTGTTGTGTATTACCGAGTGTATGAATGCTCATGGAATCAGACAAAACCCATAGAGAAAAAGCTAGATGGGAACTTCAAAAAATGCTACAAACTATATTGAACAAATACTGAACGCAACACCCCACAAAACAACAGCTGTACAGCTACTTACCTTCCATTTCTAAAACCATCCAAGATGAAAAAGACATATGGGACACTACTGGAGGATTAAGGACTAACTCATGAATGACATTCTTTCATGAAACCCTTCACATGGGCTTGCTAGCGTTGGCTAACCAGCAATAACTACATCAGCTGTGTGCAGACACAAGATGTAGTTTGGAAAATCTACCTGGAGCGATGGACGATAGGGAGGAATGGAGAAAAAAAAGAAGTCAGGGAAATCTGTGCTAGCAGCGCGACTTGATGATGATGATGATGATGAGGATGTACTTATTACTCGTCCATTACTCGTTGTTTTGTAAGTGGATGTCAACTTTTGTGGATTATTTAATGCCAAAGAGAGACAATAGTGGTAATATTTAACCGATACCGAGGGAATAAGAGAGTTCATGCCTTTTCCAAGTTTATAATCCAAAAGGAAACGCAATAAAGGAGACTGGATTTCGAACTCACAACGATATCACATTTATGCTCGTAAGCAAATACGCCCTGTGTATGTGTGTGTGTGTGTGTGTGTGCATGTATGTGTGTGTGTTTATTGATTTTTGCATTTATTTATTTTTTTTTGCTTTACTGTTCTCTTCAGAGATAAAATGCAAATATGGTCAAAAAACTTGATTTGCATACTTTAGATTGTTTTTAAGGCTGTTTATACAGAAAAGATAATGAAAATTAACACATTGTTTCCGGACAAGTTAAAAAAAAAACATATAAAACATTACTCTAATAACATATTTACATAATTAAGTATAGAACAATTATTGGCTGCTGTATATAAAATATAAACTGATATTTATACCTTAAACGTTAATATGAGTAAATTTATTTGATTTTAAATTTTATTATTCATAATAATTATGATAATAAGAGACAAGGCAGCAAAAAGGTAAATCACAGTTATTTTAAAAGCACTCCTAAAGAAAAAAGATATAGGAAATTGATGCAGGAGATCTGGACGAAAACCATTAATTTAATACGCGGGAAATACTTGCTGGCCAAGCCAGTTTGATTTGCTGGAAAGGCTGGTTGTCAGACCTTGGGATAATTGAAAATGTGGACAGGTAAATCGTGAAGAACTTACTCAAAATGAACACCCTAAACGAACTGAAACACGAAATATTGTAAACCAAATCATAACTGAATCCAGGATTTAAAAAAATCAGCATTGATAAAAGACAGGACAACTGTAGAATTAATAAAAAAGTTATCAGTAAATCGAAGACTAAATTACCATCCCAAAGGAATCAAGACTGGAAAAAGTCGACATAGAGACCGAGCTTGTAAATAAAGTATTGCAACGTATCCCAACAGCAAACATCGCTGAAGTGAATGAGTTAATCTATACTGGAGAAAAACTAGTCAGTGATGAAATGGGTTTCACAAAAAGAAATCTTAGAAATACAAAATCTAGATGGGAAATGAGGGTAGAAGGGCAAATAAACAAACAGAGACAACTGCTAAGGAAGGTGAAACAAAGAGGAATCAAACGGAAATAAAAGATACCAAAAAGACCAGAGTAGGCAAGTCTGACAAATCAATAGGAAGAAATAAATCAATAGAAATTAGCGAAAGAAGAAAGACACAAAGGCCACTAAAATAGGGTCAAGCGATACAAACAAAACTGGGCATTTAAAATAACAAAAGACGATTCTACCAACAGATTAGTTGAGAATGAACAAAAACATATCAGCAAATGTCGGATGAGGAAAGAAAAGAATTTTGAAGAAAAATATGGAGAAGAAAAGAACATAAAAATCAATGGATAAATAACACGAAAACGGAATTAAAACTCGAGGAAGGCCCCCTAAGCAAACATACAACGTGACTCGTTAAGTGCAATACCAAAACGGAAAACACCATGGTAGCATACACAGATTCTGGTTTGAAAAATACACATTAATCCACGATATATTGGCCCTGCAACTGAGTAAAGGCCTACAAGAGGCGTACATACCCGAATCGATGGCAAATGAGGAAGCTACCCGGATCCAGAAGGATCCCTAAAAAAGGGATCATTGCCAGTAATTATATACCACTAACGTTTTGTGACCTATGAAGTGGAAAAATTTGACAGCAGAGATTAGAAAAGTAATATATTACTTGCTAGAATGTTGCAAATTATATCCGGAAGGAATAAAAAGAATCCGCAAGGGAATAAGAGGAAGAAATACACAACTACACATTGACCAGCTCATGCTTAAAGAAACCAAAACGAGACTGAAAAATGGAGCCATGACATGGATTGACAACAGGAAGACCTATAATATACTTCTGCAACGTAGATAATGGAATGTTTTAAAATGTCCAAGATACCCAACAAAGTCATAAAATTCATCAAGAAAGACACGGAAAAGTGGAGGGTGTAATTTATAGCGGAAGGTCTAGAATTAATAATCCGAAGATGCATTTTTCAAGGAGATTAGGACACATTATTACTAAACGTAATATCAATGATGCCACTCAACCATGTACTTAGGAAATGTATAGGGGGGAAAATTTTCAAAATCGAAGAAAAAAGATTAATTACATAATGTATGTAAATGACATGAAGGTATTTGCAAAACATGAAAAAGGAATGGAGTCTCTGATACTAACCATAAGAAAATACACCCAGGATAAAAGAATGGAATTTGACATTAATAATTGTATCAGACTGAAAATGATAAATGGGAAAAAGAACCAATGGAATGAATAGAACTACCAAGATTACATTAATACGCCAGGAGAAAAGGAAAACTGCAAGTATCTGGGAACATTGGAAGCTGGCATCATCAAACAATCTATGAAAGAAATAATAATGAAAGAGTAACTCTGGAGAACGAGAAAGCTGCTGGAAACAAATCACTTCAGCAGAAATCTCATCAAAGGATAAACACCTGGAAAGTCTCACTCGTAAGACCCACATGATCAGTCTTAAAATGGGCACGGAAGGGAGTCAGAGGAAAAGAACCAGAGGACAAGAAGGTTGAAGACTATGCACAAGGAGTAACAACAAAGAGATGATGCTGACACTTTGTTTGTGTCAATAAAAGAAGGAAGAAGAGGAGTCGCCAGCATGTAGGCGTGCGCAGATGTATCAATGCAAGTACTCGAAGACCACATTGAAAAGAACTAATAATAACGACCAGTAAGAACATTGGAAACATGTATATGGATAGAAAATATCAAAAACTAAGAAGCAGGTGTGTGGAGAAAAACAACTGTACGGATATTTCAAGCAACAAACTAGCAAGATTGCACACGAAAAGTTCTGCAGATGACTAGAAAGGATAATCTCAAGACAAAAACCCAGTCTTCTAATAGCAGCACGAAACAAGGTTATAGGACCAATAACTTTAAATCAAAAATTAATATACCATAGAATAGTTAATGTAGGTTATGCATAGAGAGCGATTAATAAGATAGCAAATAAAGTATAGAAGCCTTGAAAGAGTTCAAGACTAGATATGACATGGTGGAAAGATGATCAACTGGTAATTGTGCAAAAAACTGAATTTTGATAGAGAGTGAGACCCATTAAATTCTCTAGGATTTTGAGATAAAGATGGATCACCGAATTTCGGCCAAAAGACCACACCTCAAGAGTCCAGAAAACCAGTAGAGCCTTACTGTCACTCTGACTCTCGTAAAAGCTCACAAGCTAATGATATAATATTAATATCACAAGGAGTAAAATGATAATTATAATAAACTATAAAGTCTACGGAACATAAAAGTGTCGATGATACTAATTGTAAGTAGTGTACTTGGAGCAATCCCTAAAGCATTGATGAAGGGACTAGAAAACTTACAAATCAGAGGAAAAGTAGAGACCATCTAGAGTACAGGTTTATCAAAATCGGCCAGAATATCAAGAAGTGACCTGGAGACGTGAGGAATTTGCAGTCACTCAAACTTCAGTGAGAAAGTATCTGCTAAAGCTGGCGTGAAAAACTCTCAAAAAAGTGAAATAATAATAATATTAATAATAATCAATAACAACAACACTCTAGACCTAAGGACACTTGCTGTCTCTCAAACTCCCGTGAAGACCATCAGCTAATACTGGTACGAAAAACTCACAATGGGTAATAATAATAATGATAATAATAATAAGTGAGAGTAAACAAAAAAAGGAGAACCTTCTGAATTGTAGATTTAGCTATTCCGGCAGACCACTGTGAAAAATAAAAATAAATAAAACGAAACGAGAGACAATTACTTAGACTTTGCCCGAGAACTAAAAATTTAAGGAATATGAAGGTGACGGTGATAGTAATTGTAATTAATGCACTTGGAACGATCCCCAAAGGCTTAGAAAGAGGACTAGAAACGTTGTTAAGATCGGTTGAAATACTGAGAAGAGTCCTAGAGAATTGACAGCAGTTAGTGTCACTCAGACTTCAGTGAAAGTACATCAGCTAACAGTGGTATGAAAAACTTGCAAGGAATAATAATAATAATAATAATAATAATAATAATAATAATAATAACCATGAGATTTGAGGAGACTTGCAGTCACTTAGACTCCAGTGATAGACCACCAATTAAACCTGGTGTGGAAATTTTGATATTAATAATAATAATAATAATAATAATAATAATAATAATATAAAAAGAATGATAGAAAATTGTGCAGGATGCACAAGATTTAATACAAGCCAAATACTTGCCGACCAAGCACGAATGATACTAACAAAAGGTTAGTTTTCTGACTCTGAGTTTCGAGAAATATACTTAAAAATAAATAGTCAGAAATATCAACAAGACTTCACCATGCGAACCGAAACGCTAAATTCTGAAATGTAAGAACCGCCTAAACAAACTGAAACACAAAATGATAAAAACCAAATCATCAGACTCCCCCACCCCCAATACCATAAAGCAAACGTTGACACAAGAAGACGAAATTAATGTAGAATTAATAGTGAAGACTATGTCTATAAAGAAATCTATCTTACCATCTCACAGGAACAAAGAAGGTAGAAATCAAGGAAGAAAACGTAAAAATACAAATATTCCAACGGGCAATATATCTAAATTAAACGCGTTGATTCAGTTAGGAGCAAAATAATTCTGTGATAAATTCGGTATGCCTCAAAAGAACCTGAACAGAAATATGAAACCTAGTTGGGAAATTAGACTTGAAGAAAAGGTTAAGAAATTGTGACAACAAGCAAAGATTCTAAGGATAAAAAGAAAACTCGGAATACGTTGGGATGAAAAGACCAAAACAGTGTACAAATCTAATGATATAACCTAAAGAGATAAATCAAAAGATATTAGCAAAAGAAGGGAAACTTAAAAGAAAACAAGTCGGCACTTCATCTTCCTCTTTCTTCTCTTGACACATGCAATATATCTACGTCATCTCTTGGATGTAAAGCCTAATACATCGTCATTAGTTTTCTTTTTCTCTGGTGCATTTGTTGAAGTTCTCCCCTAGTTCACTTCAAGAATGGTCCCGAGTCCCTAACCAGGAGACAGCCCAGGTGGTTATGCCTTTGATGAGATTTCAGCCACATAGCATGGTTTTAAGTAGTTTTCTCGTTCTCCTGAGATACTCTTTTTTATATTTTCTTTTTTCTCCACTTGCTTGATGTTACCCGATTCCAACATTACCAAATAATTGAAAGTTTCCTTTTCACCGAGCATTCTGATTTTTTCTTGAATTGGTAGTTCTATTACGTCAATCATTTTCGTGTCTGCCTCTCATTATTAGCATGGCATATTATTCTATGCCTTATTCTATCCATATATCCGGAAATCGTATTCACACTGCTTGTATTAGGGTTTCCAATTCTTTTTCATTTTTGGCCAACATTTTGGTACATCCATGTATATTGTCATTATTTATTTTTTTTACTCTTCTGAGAGTTTTTCGCACCAGCGTTAGCTGATGGCTTGGCGCGAGAGTTAGAGTGAGAGCAAGTCTCCCCATGTCTCCAGGACTTCTCTCAGTATTCTGGCCGGTTTTAATGATACTGTAGTTTGCATGGTCCCAACTCGTCGTTTTTTTTGAAGCCCTCCAGTCTTTGTACCAATCTTTAGTGACTATAACGAGCACACCTATTACAATTTGTATCACCGTCACTTTCATGTTCCATAATTTTTTCAGTTCTCTAGCAAGGTCTAGGTATTATCTCTCTTTCCCCTTTCCTTCAGTTTTACCCTGTGTTCAGTCGGAACAGCAAAGTCCACTATTCAGCAATTTTTTTTTTTTTTTGACTATCACTCGGTCCGGTTCTCTGGCTGAGATTAAGTGATACCTTTTTAGCTCAAAATCCCCAAAAGTTTTGTACGTCTCATTTTCCAGAAGGGATTCTGGGCTATGCATATGCCATTTGTTTGTATGGTCAAATTAATCTTCTTGCGCAATTCCCAGTGTATCTCCTTATCCACCCAGTCGTTTCTAGTTTTATACTCACTCTACGCAAATTTACTGCATTCGCTTATGTGTTTAGTAGTTTCGTCTCTGTCACCACGACATGCGCTTTATTTTGCGTCTCGTCTATTTTTGCCTTGACATAATAAGTCCTTATGGGGTTGTTTTGAGCTGCTATCAGAAGAGATACAGTTACTCTCTTGATTTTTATCTTTTTTAGACATGTCAAAGTTTTCTCATGACATATTTCGCTTTTGTGCTACTTGAAATGTTCATACAATTGTTTTTTTCTTCTCATTTTCTTCTGTTGATGTTTTTTGCTGTCTATTATTTCTGGTCACAATAATTTTTCATGTAGTCATTGAGTCGGTGCCTCGACGCTATTCTGAATGCTGGCGAATCCTCTTCCTTCTTTTCTTAAGATATCATAATTTTATTATTGTTATTACTCCTTTAGAGTTTGTCACATCAGTGTTAGCTGATGGTTTTTCACTGGAGTTTGAGTGATAGCAAGTCTCCTCAAGTCTCCAGGACTCTTCTCAGTATTTTGGCTGTTTTCAATAATGCTGTCGCTTGGATGGTCTCCATTCGTCCGCTAACTTCCAAGTCCTCTAGGTCCTTTAATAATGCTTTAGTTACTGTTCCAAAAGCACCAATTACAATCCTCACCCTCATGTTCCACTGCTTTTTCATTTCCCTAGCAAGGTCGAGGTACTTATCCTTCTTTTCACATTCTTTCAGTTTTATTCTGAGGTCAGGCGGTACAGCAAAGTCGACAATTTGCAAATTCTCTTTTTATTTGTTGTTGATTATTATAAGGTCTGGTCTTTGGACCGAGATTTGGTGATCTGTGTACATGTCAAAGTCCCAAAGAAGTTTATGACGGTCATTTTCTCGGACAGGTGCAGGGTTGTGCATGTACAATTTGTTCGTATGGTCAAATCTATATTCTTTGCACATTTCCCAGTGAATCACCTTGCCCATCCGATCGTGTCTAGTCTTCTACTCCTTCTGTGCTAATTTGCTTCATTCACTTATTGTGTGATTGATCGTTTCGTCTCTGTCACCACAAAGCCTACATTGGCTATTTTGTTGAGTCTTATCTATCCTCGCTTTTATAATTGGTTCTTATGGCGTTTTTTTATGCTGCTATTTGAAGAAATTCTGTTTTTCTCTTAAAGTTTCCTTTTCTTAGCCAGTTCCAGGTTTTGTCACTCGAGAGGTTGTTTATTATTCGTTTAAAATGCCCATGGTGTTGTTTTTCTTCCTATTTTTGTTTCCTAGTTATTGTCATTCTGTTGTCTATCGTGTTGTCAGAATTGTATCTGATGGCTGTAATCACTCCTCGTTCGTGTTTTCCTATGTAGTCTTCGAGTCGTGGTATCGATGCGTCAACGCTGTCTTCGATGCTGGCGAGTCGTCTACCTCCCTCTTTTCTTAATACAAATAGTCTGTCAACGTTGTCTCTGGGATGTAATGCCTTGTGCATGGTCATTAGTTTTCTTGTTCTTGGGTCCATTTTTTCAAGTTCATCTCAGGTCCACTTCAGAAAGGGTCCCAAGTATCTAATGAGGGGTACAGCCCAAGTATTTATTCCTTTGATAAGGTTTCTGCAAGAGAGTTTTATCTCAAGTTGTTTTCTAGTTCTCCTGAGATATTCTTTTTGAATTTTGTCTCTCATTTCCACTTGTTTGATGGCGTCAACCTCCAAGAATCCCAAGTATTTGTATCTTTCATTGTCACCGAGCGTTCTAATCTTGTCTTGATTTGGTAGTTCTATTCCGTCGGTCATGTGCCGTTTGCTACTTTTCATTACAAGCATGGCACATTTTTCTATGCCAAATTCCATTCCTATATTCTGTCTGCATATTCTAACTGTGTGTATTAGTGTTTCCAGTTCTTTTTCATTCGTTTGCAAATAGTTTGATGTCATCCATGTACAATTGGTGATTGATCTTTTTCTTGTGATCTACTAAGTTTGTATCCGGCTGTGACTTTTCTGAGTATTTCCAGGAGACTATTGAGTGAAAATAATTTGAGGTGAAAAAAATCGGTAAATATCACAACCTAGCCAGATTTACTTTAGTAAGAATAAAATGTTTATCAGTCGTAACAAACGAACAAATCAATTTTTTCATTATTCATTTAAAAATTAGTCTCTTATATTCAAGAGATATGTTCCATTATCCAAACTCCATGAAGTATGCGTGGCCTAAATAACACCGGGTAAATATTAAAATTTAAAAATCTAAAAGTTTAAACAGAATTTGACCAATTTTTACTTTAAATGAAGACGTGTGTATGGTTGAGCCACTTATATAATACTATCATGGTGTTTCGACTTCTAAACTGCTGCCAGCTTGAAAAACATTAAAAACAAATCATGCCAATCATTGTACTTTTTAAAATCAGTTTGGGCAATACACAGAATATTACATGAGCATCACTTGTCATACTTGCCAGAACTTGCTCAGCCTGATATTTTTCCTGAACAAAATCCATCTCAATAGCATGATCTAAGGATGTTTAGGACATTGAATAAATAATGCAACGGTACAGATTTAAACTATACAAAACGGGGAGTTTCAAAGACACTTCGACCAAAAGAAAACTTAATGGGATATTTTCGTAGAATTTCAAAGTGCGAAGTGAGTAGGGAAGCGCAAAGCCTTTCGAGAATAAGTCACAGGAAAGAGAGCAAATAGACATCCTTGTGTTCTTCGCTGACAAAATAGTTGAAAATTAGATCGCGTTCCATGTTAGCGTTTTGGAGTAAAGCTTTAAAAGAACGCTGACAGAGCAAAAATATCTATTTAGTAATAAGCACGCTGTTTTTGGTTTATAGGTTTGATAAACTTTTAAGAAGGTATCATAGTTTTCTATTACTTATCCTTCAAAAGTTGTCTACGTTTTTGTTTAGCGGCTGAGGGCCGCTCAGCCCTATGAAGAATTTTAATTCCTAAATTAGGAACCATAAGAGAGTAAGATTGAACAACAAAAATGGTAATTAAATAAATAAATAAATAAATGAATAATTTCTGAGACTCGGATACGAAAAAATCAACCAAACCAGATGATTTCTTGTGATAAGGATAAAGGAAAGAACTTTTCCTCATGTAGGTTTTAATGTGACAGCAGACCACAGCGTGAAGGTGAAGGAAGGTAAAAAAATCTGGTGAAATACCAAGTCCTTGTGGGAGATGTTGTTTTTTGCTATTCTATGAACATATCTTGGTCGTCATTTTGCCAATGTTTCGGCCGCTTTACTCATCGGCTTTCCTCAGGTGCTTTTCGCTCCAGTTCCTGGCCTTCATGAAATTTCAGTTCAGACTCTTTCTTTAATCGACAGTGCACACTGTTCTCAGTCAATAGCAAATCTCTTTAAATTTATCGCACCAGTTAATTCGTACCAAACTTTATGTTCCCCTTGAAATGTTGCTTTTCTTTCCACTGAAATACAAGCTACGTATTGAATTCACTGCTTCTTGTAAGTTTCAGATTAAAAATCTCAAACAATTCTTTAATACTCTACGCCACTATACTGTAAAAGAATTCAGATATCATTTTTAAGATTTCTAAACTTGATATTATTTTTACTGATTTATCAACCAGTAATGGAAATTGTTGCTATTGTTTTTCGTCTTTACTGGTTGAGAACATAACAACCACAATGCAGACTATAGATTGAGGCGTGTAATTAGTGTGCAGTTTCATAATTCAAAAAAAATAAACAGGTTTCCCAAATAGTGCCTCGATATTTTCTGACTACTAACAATCTCTGTCTTTCGCTTATATATATATATATATATATATATATATATATATACTACGGCATTTAACAGAAATGGTAAAATGAGAAAAAACGTCATCATATATACCAATTCCACTATTTAGCGTTAATATTGCTACGGTTGTTTATATTTTTATAAAATCAGGAGCAATATTTAATCTCTTTTTATGAGTCCCCATACTTGACTGCGACATTAGAGTAAAAGAATTCAAATTCTAGTGATCTGATGTTCATTTTCGGAATATATGGAAAGGTATAAACTCCATAATCTCCCACCTATGGGTAAAATAGCAAAACCACCGTCCGTACTATAAGGATTCTTCGGTAATAAATTGTCCAGGAAGGTTGATATGTTATTAAACAATTAAACATAAACCTAACCCTTTTTCACAAAAAAAGTGCGTTAACAAATTTATTTCTAATGTTTCAAAATGTGAGAATAATATCTCATAAAAACAATTGAGGACCACACACTTTTATCCCCTTATTGTTAATTTGCTTTATGCTTAAATTGGCATAGATACTCCCATGGTGTAGTGGTTAAAGAGCTGGATTGCTGCTTCAAAGGTACGTGAGTTCAAACTCCAGTCGTGTTATTATATTTACTTTCAGATTAACACTCTTTGGAAACGTATGATCCATCTTTACCCGGCACGTGCGAGTTAAATAGTATCACTGCTGTTCTAGAGATAATGTTGGTCTTAAATAACCCACGAAGGCTAATATGCCATTAAGAAAAATCGATATATAACCAAAAAAAAAAACCCCAAATTTTCGTTTACGCCGGACTGACTTATAACACACAAAAGAAAAAAAATATATGATTAATTGAAATTTTAAAAATTTTATGTATGAGCTGGAGAAGAATTGATAATGATCGTCTGAGATAATGTAGTCTTAACAGACTGACAGATGCTTTACATATACTAACTCACTTTTGGAGTAAGAGTTACTGTTGAAGAAAATGGACTAAGTGACACGAGATCAAATACTGGACGATGCTGTTGGCATTTCACATAACATTAATTACTTTGGAAAAGGAATGAATCAGACCATTCTCCCTCCATCTCTATGTAAATCAGAGGAAGATTCAAAATTCTGCAATATGTTAGTAACATTTATCACAATTTGTCACCTCCAGATGCTTTTGCTGAGGCCGTGAAAGTGACAAATACATAATTGGAAGATCTCGTCAGATTCTTTTGATGTGCTACTCATTGGATGTGTTTCTGTGGCTTTTAGCTTTGCCACAGAATCGATCGTTTTAGGCCACGGGTCGGTAACCCTTTGGAGAGAGAGGGCCAACCAGCTATGCAGTATCATAGAGGAGGGTAATGTTATTGTTGTGGGAGCCTTACCCATCTAACCATAACGGACTCTTCTCACCTTTATTAATACTGAGAGATTTCGCTGCCAGCCGAACAATACCGGAGTTATCCGTAACAGTACGAGACTTGTTACCTTTTCTATGTAACTCTATCTTTCTTGTGCAATATAATCTGTTTACCTAATATCCGTGTCTGCGTTTTCATTAGTGACCCTTTCCGGGGCTACAACAGTTATTAAACATGTATATATTTTTTTCTGGAGATTTAAAGCAAAACGAGGAATTTAATATCATTTAATTTCAACAAAGTCCCTTATCTTATTGCAGGGATAAGGAAAAAGTAAAAAATAAATACTGCATGAATAACAGAAAAGGCAATTACTATCACGATCAAGAAAAAAGCAAGTTTCTTGCTACAAACGGAAAACAGCTAGAAATGTTAAGTGATTTAATAAGACACTTGTTTCTGCTTATTGCGTGATAACTTCTCCACATTAGGTGAAGTATCTGTCGATGACAGGAGCAAACCATCATCTTAGTGTTCGTGATGAAATCTTGATCTTAAATGACTTTTAGCATATTTCATTTAGGAAAAAAGTTGTTCACAAGCCTATGTAATTCCAAATAAAGATATCATCAGTTTCACATGAGTCAAGTTGTTTTTATATTTTCCGCTTGGCAATAACATTTTTCTTGTAGAAGTCAGCAGAGGATTCAAACCGAAAATATTATTTCAATGATTCGTCCCACTGTAAGTCAATCGTAATGTAATGCAATGTCAATCTAGTCTAAGATGGCGAGCCGGACAAAAATCAATAGAGAGTGAGAGGTGGCCCTTGGGCAGGCTGCCCACGCCTGTTTTAGGCTGACCTGACCATCGGACTTCTTGTAATCCAAGCGAAATGTCCTGAAAAATTGGTTAATATACTGATCAACTATGCCTTCAACTTTCGTACAACAAAAGTTCTTGGTTGCTTCCGAAGCATTATAACCGAGTTCGAACACGTGAATCACAATTCTTGAATAAGACTCCGTAGCGCATTCATCTGACCTGCATCCAAAATGGAGTGAAGCAATGTGCAACATGCCAGCGCACTGTTACCACAAAACCACAGACCACAGCGAGCACTGAGAACGGCTTGAATTGCTTCGGTCACGTGATATATACCCTACAATCTTGTATGTACCAAAATATTCCAAAAGTTTTGAATCATAAGAAGTAGGGCAGACTGGGCTCTTGAGCCTTGGTATGGCGACCGTCTAGGACAAGGGAAATTCTGAATTTAAACCATGTGTACTCAACTTAAGAATTGACTTTTTTTTCATATCCTGCTCTTGACAGAGGGATAGGGTATATATATATATATATATATATATATATATATATATATATATATATATATATATATATATATATATATATAGGTTCCTTTCGTGGTAAATATGCAATCGCAACTGATTCGTGTAACCTAATTCTAATTGAAAAAGCAGTTAAAAAACACGAAATCTTTTAATCGATAAATCTCTTAGATTAAAAAAAATTACATCAAAGCGGAATATTGATTTTTTTGCATGACTATATAAACTTCATGAGAAGTATAAAAATCTAATAGGGAAATCACTTTTCTCTTTTGTGAATTTCTATTTTAAAAATTATATTTCCCTTGTTTTAGGTAATACATTAGGCTGCATTTGGTTGAGAGGTTCCAGTTCTGAAAATCTTGGAATGTCATTACCCCCTGATCAACTCTGACTCGAAGTTCAGTAAATCTGTTTGAAAAGTAGCAATATTAGATAGGAATACTTAAAACCATTTGTGTCCAAGAAAATCCATGTTAATAGTTACATGAAACTACATATGCATGTTCAAATTATTCGTATTAAGTAGGAATATGCGAAACCATATAATTGTATACAAATTTCTCTCATGAATAACTACTTGAAGCTCTAATTTTTTATAAATAACTTTTATTAATGGCATGGAACTATGTATCCTTGGAAAAATACTGACGAAAAATAATCCAAGAATGATTGATTATCTGTAAAAAAAACCCAGCCAACCTAATAATTTCCAATCTTTAAAGGACCAACACAATATCTTTAATCCAAAATAACATTTTAGGCTTGTTTTTAGAAAAGTGAAATAAGCTGAATAGACTTTTGATATTAAGCTGTTATTCTCACCTTGTCCGCCTATCAAATGTTTACTTCTAAGACAAGTTAAATGAGTACTTAAGCTCCCATATATTTGATGGCTATTACTTCATGAATTATAATTTAGAAACTCGATATTAGAAATTTTGAAGGACACGTCGGTTTATATGTTGCAATTTGTAACATAGTGTTATTGCAAAAGCTGAATTTAAAAATTAGTTGAAGGGCGTGTTGTATTTGTTCCATTCAAATATGATTGCCGCACACGAAGAGCTAACTTTGTTTTCTTTTTAACAGGCGATATGTACTTGTATTCTCATTAATGTGACAACAAACACACAAGAAAAAATCTAACTCGGTGGTTTCTCAAGGGATTATTTGATAATAGACCACCAAGAAACAACAGATAAATTGACTGAAAAATATATCAAACCGATTTGTCAATAACTTATAGATTAGGATATTCGTTTCGCTCTGTAGAACACACGGCAGCTTTCAATTCAATGCAGAAAAATGAAATAAAATGACGAAAACTCAGTATAATCTCCTGAAATATATACAAAGATGGCATTAGATTATTCATCTACCTGAAGAATAGATATTTTAAAAATAAAATTCGTGGATTGAGACAAAAAGAAATGATTTTATCAAAATTATTGCAATTTATTCACCTCTTGAACATATACTTTCGAAACTCTAATTCAACCAATGTCCGTCAGGTCGTACCACTTAAACTTAGCCATTTTTTTTCCTGAATTCAGCCAAATATCATCAATCCTTGGTATCTTATCAAAAAAGGTAAAAATCGTGCGCAGCCAAATTATTCAACTTTTACTCCTCAAAATGAATCCACTTATGCCAATACTGCTATTGATTAAGATTAAATGAGCAAATGAAGAAATCTATATAATATATGTACTATTTAACAAGGTTAGAATGATGAAAGATAGGTTTCATGATACACTAACTTTATATACTGTTGTAAAAAGTAGTTTGAATTTAAACTTTGAATTGAAATTTTCATTCAAATCATATTCATTTAATCTGTATTATTATTATTATTATTATTATTATTATTATTATTATTATTATTATTATTATTTACTGTTTTAGAGTTCTTCACATCAGCTGATGGTTTTTCACTGTAGTTTGAGTGACAGCAAATCCCCTCAAGTTTCCAGGACCCTTCTCAGTATTGTGGCCTTCAATAATGCTGACGTTTGGATGGTTTCCACCTGTCCGCCAACTTCGAAATCCTCCATGCCCTTTAATAATCCTTCAGTCACTGTCCAATCAAAATTGGTACAATTGACACTTTCATGTTCCATAGTTTCTTCAATTCTCTCGCAAGGTCGAGGTACTTGTCCTTTTTTTCACATTCTTTCAGTTTTATTCTGTGGTCAGCAGGGATAGAAAAGTCCGAAATTTTGCAAATTCTCTTTATTATTATTATTATTATTATTATTATTATTATTATTATTATTATTATTATTATAAGGTCTGGTCTTCTGGTCGAGATTAGGTGATCTGAGTGTATGTCAAAGTCCTATAGGAGTTTATGCGTGTCATTTTCTTGGACAGGTGCAGGGTTGTGGATATACCATTTGTTGGTATGGTCAAATTTAAATTTCTTGTACATTTCCCAGTGAATCACCTTGCCCACCCAGTTATGTTTAGTCTTGTACCTTGTACTTTTTTATTTGCTAATCTCCTGCATTCGCTTGTTGTTGTTGTTGTTGTTACCGTTATTGATTGCATTTTAAATTCCTAAGTAATCCTTCTATGAGAATGTTTCTCATAAAAATTCAGTTCTGTATGAATTCTTTAAGCTGTTTATAACATATTCAGTCGTAATGAAAATTAATGTAAACTTGTGAACTGAAAGCTGTAAAAGAGTGTGTTATTATAAGATCTACCATCTCTGGGTTCTCATATTAATTCTAGTAATGAATGAGTGCAGATAGGAATGGGTTCTTTATGTGTATCTATGCATAGATGCGAAGTGTATGTAAATATGTCTGCGGGCAAAAGCG
>CAUZXS010005022.1:0-2500 GCA_963585895.1 Sepioteuthis lessoniana
ACAAACACGACCGACAGTCAGTGATGTTTATGCTTATATTTTCTTATCAATAATTGTTTTTCTTAATTCTTTAATTAAAATTAATAAAAACCCGTATAAATCAAAATATATCTCTTTTCTTTCTTGTTATGTTTTTAAAAGTTTCAAAGTCTTTATTAAAAATTTAAAATCTTTATAAAAAACGACTTTATGATTATAATTCAACGTTGTCATTAATTGAGAGATTCATGGCTCCACTAGTGTGACGTCACATTTCATCGCGCAGGCCTGGGTACTAGCGACGGCTACGGTGTTCTGCTCTTCGCTGAAGAGTTGGAAAAATATATAGGTTTATATCAATATAGAAGTATTTCTTATCGTATAAAATCTCTAAATGATATATATGTATATACCCTCACAAGACTCTTGCAATAATATATTGGTTTTGCATTGGCACACACACACACACACACACACCACACACACACACACACACACACACACACACACACACACACATATATATATATATGTCTGTGTGCCAAAGCAAAACCAGTACATTTTATATATATATATATATATATATATATATATAGATAGATATATATATATGTATGTGTGTATCGAAGCAAAAACAATAGATTATTATGAGAGTTATATATATATATATATATGTGTGTGTGTGTGTGTGTGTGTGTGTGTGTGTGTGTGTGTGTGTGTGTGTAGATTATATTTACGTATTATTGTTTGTGGTTGTATAAGTGAAAAAATTGAGGTTGTCTCCTGAATATATGAGTCGCAATGTGCAACAAAATTCGCGACAGAGAAGATTTTAATCGAATATTTTTTTTATATCCGTCTGTGTGTATGTATGCAGCGATGGTTTTAACTGAGGAAGAAATTATCATCATCATTGCATTACGAAGAAAACAAACGTTTGATTTGAAGCATAGTAGACGAAGATGTATGGTGGATCAAAACGTTAGAATTGAGTGAAGTGGAAATATCGTGGATATAAGACGAGTTAGAGTTTAATATACTATAGACTATTATCCAATATTAGTATTTTATGATGGATTATTTTTGTGTTAGATTGCAATGATAATTTGTATTAGCTATGTTGTGTTAATGTTATATTACAAATACGTTATTGTAATCTATGATTGTATTTAAGTAAGGAATATTGTGAATATATTGTGTTAAGACGTTGCAGTTTTTTGACCGATAGTTCTGAACATATCAGGTGCTACCAAGGAGGTGCCCCGTGGTGTTATGGTTATCGTCACAGGATATGGACACGGCGATACGAGTTCAATTCCTGGACAAGACTGATTGCATTTTCACATAGCACTAATACCCTTGGGAAAGGTATGAATCCAATTATTCTCCCTCCAGCTATGGATGAATAGTAGGGCAGACCTAGGTTCTTCAGCCTTTGTGAGGCAACTAATCTAGGAGAAGGAAAACTCTGAATTCAAACCTCTCAAACTCCGCTTAAAAAAATTGACCTTGTGTCATATCCTGCCCGAGCGGAGGGGTTGGGTATATAGGATCAGGTGCTACCATTCTGGCACAGAGTGGACTGGAAGCAATGGCAATGGCAACGAAGAGATACTCTATATTTCTCAAAGCTCCAGCATTACTGGAGTCTCACCATCAGATTGTTTAAAGTCATAAGCAGGACACTTGTTGGGATGAGGTCTTACCCCTCTGCAGAGATGAAGTCGGTGTATTCTACAGCCTCAGCCGACAGGTCACATGGAAGAAAGATTCGTTCATATGTTAAAAACTATTTTTGGAGCATATTTGAGGTGATTGCGAAATATTCTTGTATTCTTACACACTTGATGTCAGGATTGAACCTGTAACTTCATGGTGATTGTCACTTAAAACATTAGGGAAACAACAGCTATAACTGTGCAGTCCTGCTGGACATACTTAACACTTCTATCTGGTTACGGCAAACGGAATCAGAGCAAGTGACCCCCACGGATTAAATTAAAGACGTTGATCGAAGTTCCGTGTAGGCTACCGAAACACCTGAAGAAGGCCGGGGGACATATTGGTCGAAACGTTGTGAATTCGACAATAAAGATGAAGACTATAATCCGAAAACCCTGAATGATAAAAATCATCCAGTTTCGTCTCAGAAATTCAGACAAGTACGTAATAACTCTTTAGTACAAAATCAGAGAAAATGGCTTTGAGCTGACTAAGAGAAGAAGCAAAAGGTACCCCGCAAAAACAATCACGGACGCCGACTACGCTGATGACTTGGCGCTACTAGCGAATACGCCTAATCAAGCAGAGACACTACTACATAGTCTGGAACGAGCTGCAGCTGGCATTGGGCCTACATGTCAATGCAAACAAAACCGAATATATGTGTTACAACCAAACAGGCAACATTGCCACACTAGACGGAGCCTCTCTGAAACTAGTCGACAAATTCACCTACCTAGGAAGCAGCGTCTCATCAACCGAGAAGGACATCGACACACGACTGACGAAGGCATGGACA
>CAUZXS010005022.1:7500-75000 GCA_963585895.1 Sepioteuthis lessoniana
TTTACCAACCCCTCCGCTCGAGCAGGATATGACACAAGGTCAATTTTTAAGCGGAGTTTAACAGGTTTGAATTCAGAGTTTTCCTTCTTCTTAGACTAGTTGCCTCATTAAGGCTGAAGAACCTAGTCTGCCCTACTATTTACCCATAGCTGGAGGGAGAATAATTAGATTCATACCTTTATTAGCATTAAGGTATTAGTGCAATGTGAAATGCAACCAGTCTCGTCCAGGATTTGAACTCGTATCGCCGTGTCCATTTCCTACGACGATAACCATTTCTCCATGGGCACCTCTATCTAGATTTGTAATGGCTGTTAGAGTCCCATAGAGTCATATCTTTATGTTTAAGAATTAGATTTGGTTTGGTTTTGTCGGGTTTTATGGTATATCAGCCATTGTATGTTATGTAATGCCAAATCCTATTTATAGATTTATATTAAATATATATGATTTGTAAACAAATCCTATTTATAAGATTTTTAAACGAATCTGAGCTCTTTGTTTTCACACAGTTAGATTTTTTCAACAGTTAAATCATTCAAACACGAATAATTCTATTTACTATTAATTATCTGTTTGCAGTTAGTTAGATAGTTTCAAGTATTGCTCTGTATTATTAAAAATTTGACCCATGAATAAGACCCTATCAGGTGCTACCACTACGGATCTAAGTGGACCTGGGAGTAATGACAATAAAGGGGTACTCCACGTTCCCCAAAGCTCCAGCATTACTAGAGCCTCACCGTCAGAAGGTAAGGTGTCATACCAGGACATTCGTTGGGGCGTCTTACTCCTCTACAGAGATGCAGTCAATGTAATCTTGAGTTCCAGCCAACTTGGTGTGTTTAATTAAATTATCCGTATTACAAAGAAATACATGGTACTATGTAAGAGTGACTTTTTTTTTATAAAGAATAGTTACTTGAAGCTAAAATTGTTTACCAATTTTTATTGGTTGTAGTTTCTTGAACGTGTGTGCAAAAAATCACAATTATTAAATAGTGTGGAGATTATTTGCATTAGATAAGAATACTTGATATAATAAAACTCACTTAACAAACAGCAACTCAAAAACGTAAACATAAAATTCAGTGAATGCGAGACTTGGTGCTTGTGTCTGAGCGATTTGAAGCGGAGTACAAACTGATGCAGAAGCTGGAGGTATTGACGGATAAACTGCAGCAAACTTACCGGGAACTAGAAAACGAGAAGAAAAAAAATGATAGGTTCATCTCTCCTTTTGGTGCAAAATAAATAAATTACCGATAAACTAATTTGTATAGCAGTTTTGTTACCTAGCTACGAACCAATACTAACTGACATTTGGTTAAAACTATCGATATATAACATGCTGGCATAATATAACACAATACGGGTTGACATGTCGTTAAATTCACCCATTCATTCAATCTTTACCAAGGCTAGAGGGCATAATTTACCTTACAGTTTGATTCATATCTTAAGCAGGTAGTTAATTGGACTAACTACTGTGGTAGTGAGTTCAGTCTTCACTAAGTTCTTCATCGTAACTGAGTCCATCAGATTATGATAACCTTATTTTGTCAGTGTTGGTGACTAAGTCAAGTCAACCAAAAACCAATAAGAATGATTTCTTTGAAAGGTTGTTTGATATTTTTGCCCCTCGTTTGCAGGTCAAATGATTTATGTTCCCGAAAGTGACTGCATGATGTTCCTGTGCTCTCCCAGTGTGATGAACCTGGATGATCTTAACAGACGAGGACTCTACCTGAGTGATATACCTTTACACGATGCCACGCGAGACTTGGTGCTCATGTCTGAGCGATTTGAAGCGGAGTACAAACTGACGCAGAAGCTGGAGGTATTGACGGATAAACTGCAGCAAACTTACCGGGAACTAGAAGATGAGAAGAGAAAGACTGATAGGTTTGTCTCTCCTTTTGCTGCAAAATAAATAAATGATCTATAAACTAATTTGTACAGCGGTGAGGTTACCTAGCTACAGATCAATACTGACTGACATTTGGTTAAAACTATAAATATGTAAACTTTATTGTTAAAGTAAGATAAGCTTAACTTGAAATATATCATGGTGCTTCCTGTGGTGTAATCTAAACTTGCAATCCTTCACGAATGAATTCGAGAGTCATTGGGTAACACCTTGAAGCAGCCTTGTGCTTCATAAACTATTTAACTTGAAATGCATCCGGCTGTAAAGTTTAGCACACTAGACTTTCAAGCCTTCACGAGTGAGTTCAAGTCTCATTGAGCGCCCCTTTAAATGACCTTTCACTGCATCTGTGCAGAACGTTTATTAACTTACTTAGCTTTAAATACATCTTGGTGCTTACCATGTTACAATGGTCAGGAAACTAGTCGTGCAAACCTTCTATTGTATGGTGGCTCTTACTACGCACGTTCCACGCTGTGTTTCTGAAGCACGCAGAAACAGAGACGAAGTAGCAGAAAGAAAAGCAGACAGAGAGCTCTGAGAGATCCCGGTCAGTAGTAGACCAACTTTGGACGTAACACCTAGAGCGCAAGACTTATAATACCAGTCGGACTGTACCACTTCAGTTAATAAATAATTAACTGTATTTTCACTGTATATCTTTTCCTTACTACGATACGCCCGGAACCACCTTAAAAAAGGCCTTCTGCAGTACTTGTCCGTTTGATGGGACGTACATCAAATACAAAATACACTAAGTAGTCACCGCTAGCAGTGGGTACCTTATTCACGCCGCTGGTGAGAGTTGTATTTTGTTTATGTTATAAAGATTTCCATTTCATTTGCAACCTCCGTTTTGGTTATTACTCATTCAGTAACCTTCTGTTAGATTACAACATCCACCCACTTCTGGTTAAATATCATCCCTATTGTTCTTCTACAAAGATGGTTTTGGCATTAAATATACTCACGAAGGTTAGTATGCCATTAAAGAAAGAAACCAAGCTAAACCAAATCATAAGTGGTCGAGGATGTAAAAAAGTTGATTAAAAGTTATAAAAATACTTTGATACGCGTCACCCTTCTTCGTTTCTATTGATCAAGGAAAGATATGTTTTTGAACAATTGCTTTTCATTGCTTTTTGTTCTGATGCATTGAATTTTGATCCATTTCAGATTGATGTATTCGATATTGCCCGCGTCTGTAGCGAATGAACTTCGACATAACCGTCCTGTTAATGCCCACAAATATGAAGATGTCACCATTATGTTCAGTGGGATAACCGGTTTTAGTGACTTCTGTGCAAACAACTCTGATGCCAGGGGCGCCATGAAGATTGTCCAGTTCCTTAACGACATCTACACCAAATTTGATGTACTACTTGACCCAAAGGTCAACCCTGATGTTTACAAAGTGGAGACCGTTGGAGATAAATACATGGCGGTTAGTGGCCTACCTCAACCTTGTGAGACCCACGCCAAATGCATCGCTCATCTTGCTCTAGACCTCATGGATATTTCCTATGAACTGACCGATCCTGATGGAAATCCTCTAATGGTAAAGCAAACATTTTACTAATTGAACTAGTTTTTTTCTTGCCTATTTTTATAACCGTATATACACGTGTAATGAACGATATTCGAAGGCTATTTTTTTCTCAAAAACAAAAGATCGCCCATTATTCGATATATGTTGAAGCTTAGCTTTTTTCTGAGTTTAATCTTGCCATAAGTTCGAGATAAAGTGCCTCCGCGTAGCCTATACCTAAACAAAAGTTATTTGTTATAATAATAATGCTTTTTACTTATTTTACTATTTATAACTTTTTATGCATATAATAGGTAGCAATACCATAATATTAACAAAGCCATGTAAAAACTTCGTTATCTTAACTAAAACCATTTGTTTGTCTTAGATTGTCAATGACGAAACACTTTGGGTTAGAGTAACGGGAAATAAGACCGAATCATGGATACGATGGCCTATGAATTTGAAGTATTAGCCAAAGATTTTAAACAATTTACATCATTATCAATGCTATGGTGTATTAGCTGTGGCGGGGTAGTATGTTTGGTATATCTATGTAAACTTAGTAGTCTACATTAAATTCTTGACTACATTGTTGATTCCCATTAATTGATCGATTTCGATGGTATTACAGTAGTTTTGACAGTATAAATAAGCGTTTGGATGATTTATCTTCACGTAATTAGACGTTAAATAAATATTTTTTGCAAGCAGAGCCAAAACATAGCGGCCGATCAATACATACAATATTTGATAAAATCACTATTTGTGGCTAAAAATAAGGGGTGACTCATAAAGCTGAGTCATTTATTACTTGAGTATATACGGTATATAGATTAAGAAAAACATCCTGAATCTCTGAGCGAAGGCTTTATTTATTATTAAAACGTATCAAGTCAAAACCTTTACTTAAAAAAAGTTAAATGGAGACGTGTGCTCAACTTTTAAAAGGTCTGGCAAGCGCGGCTAGCAAACGACGTAGAAAAGTTTTTTTCCCTCTGTTATTTGTACTTAGTATATTACTAATGTCTTTCCTAATGTATGTTGCAAATTCAAGCACGGGGATTGAACTCACGACGGTCCGGTAACGTGATATATTCATTAGTAATGCATTTATCCACTCGTTCATCATCCCGTATAAAAGCATGGTGATGGTAACATGTAACCTTGAAGGAGGCGTAATTAATGGAACGGTTATCATCATAAGAAATAGAATCGGAGATCAGAATTAAAACCCTGTTGTAGGCTGATCACCTTTTCCTTCGTGCTACTGATACTGCAAACGGCAGGAATCCATTTTTTCCTCCTCAGGTATATGCAAATAGTAAGACAGGTTGGACATTCTTTTTTAACCTAGGTAACTAGAGTAGGAGAAGGATAAGTCAAAATGCAAAGCGGCTTTACTTCGTTTAAAAATTGACCTTGTGTCACTTGTGTCACGGGTTGGGTCAACACATAATCGCAGGAGGGCGGTTGGGTAAATGTTATCGTTTTTAGTAATGGAATTGATGGCCCTAGTTTAAAACCTAGACATGCCTGTTTGTCCCTCACTGCGTGCTAATGCCCTGGGGATTAGTATAAATACATCTCTTCTCCCTCTAATGTTTTGTAAGTTTGGTTGGTTGGTTGGGTTTTTAAGGCATATCAACCTTTGTTGGTTATTTAATGCCAAATCCATTTTTATTCAAATAAACAGTTCTATTTCAAACAATTCAGTTTAACATTAGTAATTAGTTTAAATGTCAAAAACATTTCTATTTCAAGCTATTCAGTTTAGTGAAACAGTTCTAATTCAACTAATTCAGTTTAGTACAAGTATAGTTTTTCTTTAGACTCAGTTAAATGTCAAAAACATTTCTATTTAAACTATTCAATTTACCGTAAATACAGTTTCAACGTCAAAAACAGTTTATTTCAGATAATTCAGTTTAACATCAGTACGCAGTTTAGATATCAAAACAGTTATATTTCGAGCAGTTTAGTTTAGAAAAAGTAGACAGTGTATGTGTCAAAACAGTTCTATTTCAAACAATTCAGTTTCGCATAAGTACGCAGTTTAGTTCTATTTAACCCAGAGATAGGAGCCTATCAGGTGCTACCACCCCGAGCCAGAGTGGAGCTGAGAGCGATAGCCATGAAGGGGTACTCCGCATTCCCCAAAGCTCCAGTATTACTGGAACCTCAGATTGTTTAGAATCATATGCAGGACACTTGTAAGGTGGGGTCTTACCCCTCTGCAGAAATGCAGTCTGTGTATTTTACAACCCCAGCCCACTGGGTAATTTAACTTTGGTTTGGAAATCAATCTAAGAAAAGTAAATATGAATTTAAACCAGCTGTATTCCGCTTAAAATTGACTTTCTAGGCAGGGTACCATATCCTAACCGTAAGGGAGGAGTTGGGTAAATAGATGAAAGATACCGTCGAATAATCTCTCTAGAGCGTAAACAACAAAGGCAGCTGAATGCAGTTTAGTGGGGTTTTTTTTTCGATAATGCTTCTTTATGGCGAGATATCTCTAGAAGAGATGTCATGGGCATATTCTAAGCCTCACTGACAGGTTGTTCCCAGAATTTGATGTATGTACATAAACGGAAAGAAGAAAAAATTACATCAGTCCAAATAAAAGAATTTAAAAAGAATGCTTCCGAGTTTGGTAATATATGATATCTAGTAATAATTGTTTTGATTATACAATATTCCACTAGAGAGAATGAAATTCCAGTAACTTTCCTTAAGAAGAAAATCAATTTTTATTTTAAATAAATCAAGACTGTACTGATATATATTACGGTAAGTCTCTTTAAAAAAAGCCTGATTGACAAATTACTAAAATGACTGTCATCGACTCTCAAAACAAAAGATAAAAATTCAAATATTGTCAAAAGCTCATGAATTTTACTGGTGACTCCACTTACGAATTATTATAAAGCAGACTCAAATACAAACAATTGCATCCGCGAATATTTCAAAGAACTGACTTGTCTGTAAAATTTTATTCAATTTCTGAGTTTTGCTCATATATATATATATATATATATATATATATATATATATGTGTGTGTGTTTGTGTGTGTGTGTGTGTGTGTGTGTGTGTGTGTGTGTGTGTGTGTGAAAACAAATCTCATTAAATGCCACAGAACCTTTCTTTTTATGATTTTATATCGTCTATTTTTCTTTCTAGTTTCTTTGTTCAGTTGATACTGGCAAATTAACCGTATTTGTTTTTTAATGCCAAAGCCATCCTTCTAGAATAGCATTAACGATACTATTCAACCCATAGCTGTAAGGATAAGGGGGTTCATACCTCTCCCAAGGGTATTTATCCGAAAGTGAACGTATTAACGCGACTGGAGTTCGAATTCACTTACAACGTTTCTGCAGTCCAGTGCTATAAGCACATCCCCGTTAAAACTAGTACCATCCAATAACATATAACAACAGCAAATAGTAATAACACCGATAAATTCAGATCTGCCGAAAAACGAAAGATCCTTACCAACAACACAAAAATCATATATAAATATAACAAGAAAAAACGCCTTAAAATCCCTGAAACCGTTAGTATTAAAAACAAATAACCGAACCCTAAATAAAATAGCAATCAACACCGGCACTAACAGAGTCAACAACTTATATGCTAATCAAACAAACCCCACCAATTATAAACCTTTCCAACAAAATAAATTTCACTCCCAAACTAAACAAAAAGTTACAATACCTACAAAAGTTATAATCCTCTTTCAGACGATCAATCTATATAATCGAAAGCGCTCAGAAGCAGAACCTAGGGTGACTTCTCCATCAAGTAGATACTGATATAATGAAACTAGAAAGAAAAACATGAAAGTACCATGATCTTTAACTAAAATTATCTAAAAAATAACTTATTGCTAATATATGCACTATATATATATATATGTGTATATACATATATATATATATATATTGATATTGATATGTGTGTGTGTGTGAAGATAATTTTCCAGCCGCTGTCAATCTTACTAATCGGATAACAATGTTATCACCGGTAATGCCCTATGAGATTCAAAGTATCTCAACTTTACAAGGTTTCTTCATGAAATGAGAAGCCTTTCTAAAAATATTCTCAAATAGAATGTAATTGAGTGAGTCGATAACAATATTGTAGCTCCAATCTCTCTGACAAATGCAAATTTACTAGCTTGTTATCCTTGTCAATCAGGTGGCTGATCCCGGGCCCATGGCAGACATGGCAAGACTGCATATGAACTCTTATACCAGTGACTTAAGTGAGAAAAGATTAATGGTATCATGTTGCTTAATATCCCCACAGTCAAGGACGATGGGATTAATTAGGGACAGGACCCGGCAATATCAAGGGTTCTTCTTTCAATGTCATCCAGTGATGTGTGAAACAATCTGCACAATGGCGGCAGATGAGCGGCTGTAGTTGATCGATCTTGGCCCCATAATTATACTTGTAATGCTCACTTTTTTTTGTTTTTATTACAGATAACAATAGGTATTCATACGGGAGAAGTTGTAACTGGAGTCATAGGCAAAAAGATGCCTCGTTATTGTCTCTTTGGCAACACCGTCAACTTAGCCAGTCGAACAGAGACAACTGGGGTGAAAGGAAAAATTAATGTCTCGGAATATACTTACAGGTAGGTTTCCAATTTTTATTATCTATTAGTGCCTGTTTCGGTTGTACTTTTTTGCTTTCCTTTTTTTTTTAAGACACAGTTTTTTTGTTTTTTGCTTTGAAGAGTATGTTAATTGTTTTTATCTTTATTTCATTCGATGCCATCTTAGTTTTGATCTTTGTTTTGATGTACTTAGTTTTAACCAGTTCGTACTTTGTTTTGATTCGTGCGTACTTTCTTTGATGATTGTTTTGATCAGTATGTTCTTTATTTTGATCTTTGTATCGATCAGTGTGTACTTTGCTTTGACATTTGTTTTGATCTGTGCGTTTTTTTTTTGGGGGGGGACAGTGCGTACTTTGTTTTGATCTTTGTTTTGATCTCAGTGTAAATTGTTTTTATCAATGTTTATTTTATTTTGATTTTTTTTAAGCAGAGTATTTTTGGTTTTTGATCAGTGAATTTGAACAGTGAGTTCTTAGTTTTCATCTTTATTTTGATCTTGGATTTGATCGTTCTATTCTTTTCATTTTCTCTTCGTTTTGATCCGTGTCTTTGTTTTAATCTGTCTTGATATTTGTTTTGATTTTTGCTTTGAGCTTAGTTTTGATCAGAACGTTGCCTCCAAATGGCAAATGCATTTACGCCTTCCTTCACACACTCATGCAAACACACACACACACACACACAGAGCAATTTAACGTGTTGAAAGATTAGCGAAAGTAATAAGTAAGAAATGGCTAGATTATCAATAGATTTTCTCTTGATGATCACATGCTGATTTTCCAGTAAAGTCATCATAGAGAGACTTGGTATGCAAAGAATTGAAATTGCTACCTATTGGCCAGCTCTTAGATTCTAATGTTTTCAACTAAGGTCCATACTTTTCTCAAGAGGGTCATTATGGCTGATAAGATTACAGTGAATGATTTTTTTACTGATAGAAGGTATAATAAACCCCTCACTCCTCAAACATCATCAAGGTCCTTGTGGTTTAGCCATCATTTTTGCAGACGTTCAGAATTTAGTTCGGACCCCGTTTGTTCCAATATCCTAATATCCATACAGCTGCCTGAATGGGTGGGTTTTAAAATGTAAAACTTTCAGGGCTTCGTACCAGTTTCAATCGTCGATCATCCAGTCTTGTTCTTCAAAACTGTTGTGATTTATACTGAAAAAATATGTCTTTCCTCCAGAGTTAGTTAGCAATGGTATGTTTTCTTGGGATGACTTCTCTTAAGGGAATAAGTTTAGCTTTGCCGATGAAATAAGAATGCTGGGTTTGGTTATATCATCATCATCATCATCATCATCATCATGTCGTGCTGGTAGCACGGATATCCCTGACCCTCTCTCGCCACTCCTCCCTATCGTTCATCGCCCTAGGTAGGTCTTCAGGACAACATCCCGTATCCTCACATAGCTGCTGAATGTATGTTCGTGCTGGTCGTCCTGCTTTTGCACGGCCATGTGTTGGGGATCATTTAATAAAAGTGAACAGAAAGAAACAACAATCGAGCAAATGTTAATAATCTATTTCACAAAAGAATAAAGACAGCAATCTGGAATCTGATCTAATGTGTCAGCAAAATTCAGCCAGAAGATCAATGAATGCAAGGGTCTTATGCGTGTATGCATCTTTTGCGTGTCTTCTGATCTGTCTTCCTTTGCTCACAAAGCCTGTCTCCTGTCTGCCTTTTCTTAACTTGCTCTCTGCCGTCTATCCATATTCCCAAAACTGAGCTAAATTTATGTGTAATCCTCCTCGACCCACTTGCCCAAGTGTCTGGGACTGTAGAATACACCGACTGCACCGTTGGTGAGGGGTAAAATTCCCTACCAACGAATGACCTGTTTATGAGACTAAAAAATCTGATGCTGCAGTTCCAGTAATGCTCGAGCTTTGGGGAATGCGGAGCGCAACTTTATTGCCATCCCTGCCGGGTCCACTCTGGTCCGAGGTTATAGCACATGATAGGGCCCTATCTATGGGTTAAATAGAACTAAACTGCATAATTATGCTAAATTGAATTGTTTTAATTAGAACTGTTTGACTAAACTGAATAGCTTGAAATAGAAATATTTTTGACAATTAAACTATTTATTCACATTAAAACTGCATACTTTGGCTAAACTGAATTGTTTGAAATAGAACTGTTTTTGAAATTGAAACTGTATTTACGCTAAACTGAATTGTTCAATATAGAATTGTTTTGAGATTTAACTGAGTGTAAACAAAATCTATACTAATAGTAAATTGAATTGGTTGAATTAGAATTGTTTGGCTAAACTGAATAACTTGAAATAGAATGTTTTTGACAACTAAACTTTACTCATGCTAAATTGAATTGTTTGAAGTATAACTGATTATTTGTATAAAAAATGGATTTGGCATAAAATAACCAACAAAAGTTGAAATGCCATAAAACCCAACCAACTATACTTCTATTAAACAGAATTGTTTGAATTAGAAATTTTTGATTAAACGGAATTGCTTGAAATAGAAATGTTTTTTTACAATTAAACTGTGTACTTACATTTAAACTGCGTACTTATGCTAAACTGAACTGTTTAAAATTTAATTGTTTTTGTGTGCCAAACTGAATTGTTTGAGATTGAACCGATTATTTGTATAAAATGGATTTGGCATTAAATAACCAAAAAAGATTAATATGCCATAAACCAACCAACCAACCAACCAACCATCTTCGACCCACCACCTCGTATTAAACTGACTGACACATCGAAGCAATTCAAATTTCCATTATTTAAAGTCGGGATCAAAATAAGGAATCCAAACATGTTAGACTAATTTCCTCGCCAGAACCAAAATCAAACGAAACACAAAAACATATGCTCTAATCTGTTCGACACGCAATCACACCATGCTTCGACAAAAAAAAAAAATTCCCAGCTGGAAGAGTATATAATATCTAAACGCACATTATCTCATCCGAATCGTCGCCTTGTGAAAATTACAATACTCTCCGATAATGTTACAAACTATGATATTCTCCAACCACCGGTTACCTTGTTACAAGAGGGATTCTTTTTTCAAATGTAACAAAAGAATCTGGATCATTAGTTTACAATGATAATGAACTTCTCTCTTTCAACTGCTGAAGATTGTAATTAAAGAATTAATAAAAATGTAGCCCCAACCATCATATTTCAAACAATTAAAACAGAGCTTGTCAACCTACAAATCGTGATATTGTTGCACTGTTTCCTACTAGAGTCCATGCCCCACCTCCGAAAAGGGTGGCTTAAATATTTAAGAGGTTCTCATTTAGCATGGTTGAAGACAACCAAGTGTCTTAGGTGCGGGATCACAAAAAAGATTAGAAACGCTGGCTTGAATTATCTACCCAATCCTACTTCTTGTTATTTACTCTACCAGGCTCTAATTACTATGTTAATACCTTCCTTGTTTAATGGCATATCAACCATTGTAGGTTATTTAATCCTAATGCTATCTTTCTAGAAGAACAGTAATGCCACTATTTAACCCATAGCTGGAAGGATAAGAGGGTTCATACATTTATTAGAACGACTATGTTAATTATGATAATGATTAATAGAAATAACTAATTAACAAAGAATACACGAAAAAAGAAAGTAATATATGGACAAAAAGTAAATGAATTTGATATGGAACAAGTATACTATTATATTTCTCAATCCAATTTTTGACTATTGATTTTATTTCTTAATGTTAAATGTTTTTAGTATTTCTTTTTTGAATTTTCAGTAATCATGCAGTTTGCAATATTCTGAAAAATAAGCGATGAAATCATTTTTCACTTGTTTTATCATTGATTTTCGAAACATTTAAAGAAAATCTTTATACGTATATCTCGCAAGAATGAATATTTATCTTAAATCCAATTTAATTTTAATCAGATTTTTTGTCTTTATAGAAGATAGATATAGTCCATTTATTTTTTGTTTTATAAACCAATTTACACACACACACACACACACACACTTACACACACACACATACTAACACACACACATACTAACACACACACACACGCGCGCGCATTTATGTACGTATATATGAATTGATGATATTTCGTACTGAATGCAGAAGAAATAAAATGCTTATATGTTCATTTTTTACAATATTTGGCTTTCTATAGGCTTCCTTAGATTTTGAAACAAAAACATTAAGAAATATGTTAGACAGCTATAAAAGTATACATGAAGTTATCATAGCAATGCATATCAGAAAACTGATCACAGTGAAACTTTAAAAAGTGGGAAATTTTAAAAGAAAACTCTTTGAAGCTTGTTTGTTAGTTGTTTGATGTCAGATCAGCCTTCTTGTTTTTTTTAATGCCAAATCCATTGGGTTTTTTCTTCTTTAGATGGACTGTAGTGGTACTATTTAACCCTTAGCTGGGAGGATAAGGGGGTTCATACCTTTCCCAAGGGTATTTGCTCGAAAGTAAACGTAATAGCGTGACTGGTGTTCGAACTCGCCTACTACGAATCTGCACTCCAGCACTTTTAATCATTACACCCCTTTTTGAAACAGTGCTTATTACCCGAATCTAAGTTGTACTGTTTCGCTGATTCGAAACTCAAATGAATAAATTCTTCCCCACCAGTTGGCAACAATGTTGGAATAACAACACACACAATAAACTCTTTTTGGTTAAACTCAAGCATTAGTTGGCGACCCAAGTCAAGGGTGACCTGAAGGACCACTTTTCAGTAGCTACTACACCGAAGTGTAGGGGAGGGCGCTACTCCATTCAGTGGATTGCTCGATTTTACTCTTACCCTTTAATGCTGAGTGTTAAGCAAGTTGGCATTTTTTAAGTCTTTAGCATGACTCGGCCTGGGATTGAACCCCTATCTCCCAGACCATTGGTGGACACTCTACTCATTAGACCACTGGCCCTGTCAAACTCATGCATTAGTCACAAAAATTACGCACTTCTTTATATTCAAACAAGGGGAACAACCTCACTGTATAGCGTGTTAAACACCTTAAATTCTTAAACTTTTTTTCTCATAGAATGCAGAGATTTACAGCTTAACGCAACTGATATAAAGAACATATTTTAATATGTTAACATGGATGACATTTTGTCGTACATGAAAGAAATAAAATTATACCAAAAATTATAAATGTGAATATGATCCATACCGACAAAGTAATTATTAGAAAATGATCTCTGTGGGTTTTGATTTCTCATTAAAACGAAATAAGAACTCTCAAAAACAAATACATAAAAAAGTAAATACGAATATAAAAGAACAATTTACGTGATTTCATTGGTTCGAAATAACTTTTGAGGAAATGATATGCCGATAAATCATTCAATCGGTCTTGATGTATAAGATATGGTTTAAACATTTTTAAATTATAACTGTTATGGCGAGTTTACAATAGTAAGAATTTATCTTCAATATTAACTAATTTTAATATACTATTTATATAGAAATTATTACAAATAATACAACTCTTTACACGCATGTCTAATATTTTTAAATCATTTAATTCATGGTGGGAAAGCTTCTGTGGCATCGTGGCTAACGTGATAGACTGTAATATCGTAGTAAGCGAGTTCGAACTCCAATTATTCTATTGCGTTCACTTTCGAACTAATACTCATGTGAAAGGTCTAAACTCTTATTCCTCAAGATATAGATTAAATAGAACCTCTCCCGGTTAGTTTTGGCATTACATAACCCATGAAAGTTGATATCCCATTTAAACAAAAAAAAAACAACTTTTTTTCATTGATTAAATAATGATCGGAAGGATGATTATAATTGTTTTTCTTTGCTTTTGTTTCCAGTTGTTAAAGTTTGCTAATAATCAGAGATCTTAATAACATTGCTATGACAACTTTACATGCAGGAGTACTACAAGGAGACACGCTGGCTCCGTATCTCTTTATCATTTGTCTAGACTACGTACTTAGAACATCGATTGACAAAATCAAAGAGAATGGCTTCGAACTGACGAAGAAAAGAAGCAGAAGATACCCCGCAACAACAATTACCGACGCCGACTACGCCGATGACATAGCGATACTGGCAAATACACCTGACCAAGCCGAAACACTTCTGCATAGTTTGGAACGAGCAGCAGCAAGAATAGGCCCCCATGTTAATGCACACAAAACGGAATATATGTGCTATAACCAAACGGGGGACATCTCCACTCTAGAAGGAACCCCTCTTAAACTAGTAGACAAATTCACGTACCTAGGAAGCAGCGTCGAATCAACCGAAAAGGACATCGACACGAGGTTAACGAAAGCATGGACAGCTACCAATAGGCTATCGATTATATGGAAATCAGACCTAACCGATAAAATGAAACGCAGTTTCTTCCAGGCAGCGGTCACATCGATACTGCTATATGGATGCACTACATGGACGCTAACAAAACGGCTGGAGAAGAAACTAGATGGCAATTACACAAGAATGCTGCGTGCAATCCTGAACAAGTCCTGGCAGCAACACCCCACAAGACACCAACTGTACGGCCACCTGCCCCCTATCACGAAAACTATTCAAGTTAGGCGAACCAGACATGCAGGACATTGCTGGAGAAGCAGAGATGAACTCATAAGAGATGTACTCTTATGGATCCCCACACATGGCCGCGCAAAAGCAGGACGACCAGCACGAACGTACATTCAGCAGCTATGTGAGGATACAGGTTGTTGTCCTGAAGACCTACCTAGGGCGATGAACGATAGGGAGGAGTGGCGAGAGAGGGTCAGGGATATCCGTGCTGCCAGCACGATATGATGATGATGATGACAGAGGGAAAAATAATGATTAATATATAAACACACCACAAAATTAAAGACGGTACCTTACTTCTCATCCACATATATTCAAAACACTTTCCATCAGCCACCGATAAATTCTTTCTCATTGCTTGTGTTTTAGTTAAAAATGGAAATATTACGCCAGAAGACACACATTTTTTAGGAAACAACATAACAAATAATGCATTGAGTTAATTTTGGGGTACTGAATGTTAAATATCTAAAAGATTTGTTTTTAAGATAATATGATTGTTAAATAAGAGAAACGTTTCATCAGTACTTCATAAATTGTAGCAAGACTCAATCAAAGAGATTTAAAAAGTTTACTTCTCTAGCTCGTAACAAGGTTTGGTTTGTAACTACTCACTTATCGATCAAAATTCTTTACGACCCCAGAAATAATCGGCAGAACAGTATTTGTGTTGCTTCAAACACTTCTGTGGAGTACGTGCAATAGGGTAATGCTCATAATTGATCAGAATGAGCAGGTTAATCCCGGACTCTCTGAGTTGTGTAATCTGCGTGTTCTTTTCTGGGTAATAAATACTTGTGGCTTTTCATATATTCGGCAAAGCCTACAATATAAATCATCATCATCAACATGTCGTGCTGCTCGCATGGATTTCTCTAATACACACACACACACACACACACTCTCTCTCTCTCTCTCTCTCTCTCTCTCTCTCTCTCTCTCTCTCTCTCGCCATCCGTCATTGCTATCCATCTCTTCCGACAGGTCTTCCAGGCTACATCCTGTGTCCATACAGAGATGTTATAGATAAGTTCTTGCTGGTCGTCCAACACTTGCACGTCCGTGTCACTCGGAGAATATCCTTGCTCTTCCAGCAGAGTCTTGTTTTTCTTATTTGGTTTGTTTTGGTTTGGTTTCTTTGTTTAATGGCATATCAACCTTTGTAGGTTATTTAATGCCAAAGCCATTCTCCAATAAGAACAGTAGTGGTACTATTTTAACCATAGCTGGGAGGATAAGGGGGTTCTTACCTTTCCCAAGGGTATTTGCCCGAAAGTGAACGTAATAGCGCGACTGGAGTACGAACTCGCGTACTACGATTCCGCAGTCCACCGCTTTAACCATTACACCTCCTTCTTATTTGAATGCTCTTTGAAATAGGCTAGGGCGTACAGTTGCTGTTTTGTGAGATGTTACTTCCAGGATTTATTTAATATACCTCGTAGGATTACGCCTTATGCCCATATACTATATATATATATATAGAGAGAGAGAGAGAGAGGAGAGATAGAGAGAGAGAGGAGAGAGAGAGAGAGAGAGTGTATGTGTTTGTGCGTAAGGCGTAATTTCTATCATATCCATATATTTGTGTATCTTTTCATTTTCTTTTTGTTTTAATTCTGGTCCAACAAATTCCATTTGACGACAGCTTCTTCTCTTCATGTTAACACAAGCCAAGAACTTGTGACCGCGATTTGGTTGTTTGTACCTCAAAGTTTCGAAGAATTTTATGCACCTGATTTTCAAGGATATATTCTAGTTTAAGCATATACCATAAGCTAACAAGTTCAAATTTTCGTCTCTTACAAAAATGTCAGTTGATAACTTTTTCTGGCTCTCATGCGAAATCTTGTATTCTTTTGGTGCCTGTTTGGTGTATTCACTTATTATGTGATTAACTGTTTCATCTTTCCCATCATATGACACCACTCTTGTGTATTATCTGTTTTTGCATGTAATATTATCACCATATTTGATTGATAATAAGACGCACGTGTGGTGCCGTGGTGTAATGGCTATCGTCGTAAGAAATGGGAGGTAGGAGGTGCCCGTGGTGTAATGGTTATCGTCACAGGATATGAACACGGCGACACGAGTTAAATTGCTGGACTGATTGTATTTCACTTAGCACTAATACCCTTGGGAAAGGTATGAATCCAATTATTCTCCCTCCAGCTAAGGGTAAATAGTAGGACAGACTAGGTTCTTCAGCCTTGGTGAGGCAACTAGTCTAGGAGAAGGAAAACTCTGAATTCAAACCTGTTAAACTTCACTTAAAAATTGTCCTTGTGTCATATCCTGCCCATGCGGAGGGGTTGGTAAATATGATAGGACGCACGGGTGTATTAGACACACGCCAATATCAGCAGGGCAAATCACGAAAAGAAAAACAAAGTACGAATATTAAACGTTATGAAATTAATTTTATGAATATTATCAACGATAACATTTTTTATCTGCGTAATAGTCTTTTAGATAATGATAGTAGGTATATGAATGTTACTCTAAAGTCTAAGCCAACAGGAGTAGCTATTTTTGTGAATCTTTAACCTATGTATGGCATATAAGATGCTGGGGAATTTTAAAAGATATTTTTTTTTTAAAAGTGCCGTATATGCCGTCAAATACGGTAATCATTTCAGCATTATTTTTGTTTTTATTGAAACAGATTAAGTTTCGTTCTTTTGATTTATTCATTTCCAGATAATATGAGCAATTTCCTTAATTTATCATATTTGCCCAACCCCTTCGCTCGAGCAGGATATGACACAAGGTCATTTTTTTAAGCGGAGTTTAACAGGACTGAATTTAGAGTTTTATTTCTCCTAGACTAGTTGCCTCACCAAGGCTGAAGAACCCAGTCTGTCCTACTATTTACCCATAGCTGGAGGAAGAATAATTGGATTCATACCTTTCCCAAAGGTATTAGTGCTAAGTGAAATACAATCAGTCCAGGAATTGAACTCGTGTCGCCGCGTCCAATTCCTTCGACGATAACCATTACACCACGGGCACCTCCTTAATTTACTTAACGGGCAATTTCCTTAATTTATCACTTGGAGTATTCATGTAGTAGTTTTTCTTCCTTTTTTATTTTCAAGATTTTGTTGTATTCTCATATGCAGATGAATGCATAAACATAACGACGACACAATAAGACGAGCGAAACAGTCCTTTTAGAAAAATATACCTCTCACTTTATTTGAAAGGGTTGTGTGTGAGAGGGAGTTGGAGAGAACTGCAACATATTGACCCCTACTCTTATGGCCATAACAGCGTTTCTTTTCCGTTCTCCTGAGCTACTCAACCGAGGGCTTAGGGCCCAGCCTCTCTGGGTGCTGGTTTTCTCTGCCGCACTTTATCTCTAACTGGTCTGGTCTCCAAACTAACTAATCGGGGGCCTGAGGGCTCCCTCTGCTGGGTTATATAATAGTTCAACGTACACCTTCTTCTTGTAGACGTCACAATTTCGCACTCATTTACCCTGTCCACGGTCAAGGTTATAATATCCTGATCGACCCGATGCATCTGTTATTTACACAGGTGCATTTCCTAATTTGATAGCCCGGCTGGGTCGTAGGTCAATATACAACAATTTTTGTTTGCTGTTTTCCTTTTTGACGCTAAGATAATTCTGTTGATATTGCTATTGATGACTGCTGCAGTAATCAGTCATTCTTTGCAATTATTATTATCATTATTATTTACTCCATTTTGTATTTTTCACACAAGCGTTGGCTGATGGTTTCTCACTCCAATCCCCAGGACTTTTCTCAGTATTCTGGCCGATCCCAAAATTGCTCTTGTTTGATAGTCTCAACTTGTCCTTTTATTTCTAAGTCGTCCAGTCCTTGGACCAATCCTTTGGTGACTGTACAAGGAGCACTAATTACAATTGGTATCACCGTTACTTTCATGCTCCACAGTTTTTTTTCAATTCCCTAACAAGGTCGAGGTAAATATCTTTCTTTTCACTTCCTTTCAATTTTACTCGGTGGTCAGCCGGGGCTGTATCAATATTAGTATTATTGCGAGTTTTTTTTTTCCCACCAGTGTTTGCTGGTGTTCTTTCATTGTGCAAGTGAGAGTAAATCTCCTCAGGTCTCTAGGACTCCCCTGGGTATTATCACTGATCTAAACAATGCTGTGGTTTGGAGGGTTCTTATTCTGACTATAATTCCCAATTTCTCCAGTTCTTTTTTCCAACCGTTTTGGGACCGTTCCAAGTGTACTCACTACAACTGGTATCACTGTCAAACCTATGTTTCACAAGTTTTTTAATTCTCTGACAAGGTCCTAGTATTTGTTTATAGTTTATTTTCACACTCTTTGGTCAATTCACTATATGGCAGATTCTTTTTTCTTGTTAATTTATACCGGAATTTGGTGGTCAGTTTGCATTTTAAAATCCCAGAGAATTTTTCGCGTCTCTTTTGCTTGAACGATCAACTTTCCCACCAACTTGCGCCTAGTTTTGAACCCATTTTGTACTAGTTTGCAACGTTTGCTTACTACGTGATTAAGCATTTCGTCTCCATATCCACAAAACCTGCACTAAATATTCTGCAGCGTTTTATCAAGTTTCACTTGCATGTAGTTTGTCCTTACAGCGTTCTTTTGTGCTGCTATTAAAAGAAATTCAATTTCTGTCTTGAGGTTTTCCTTTCCTAGCCATGTTCATGTTTTTTCGTGTGCAATCTTGTCAGTTTGTCGCATACAGTTGTTTTCTTCCCATTTCTCTTTTCAAGTTTTTTATTTTGTTGTTTTTTTTCTACTTATTCTTATGTTGCTCCTGCTGAAGTCAGTCTTGCTTTGCCTTTTTTGATGTCCCCCTCAAGATCTTGTGTAGTTGCATTTGTGCAATGCTCAAAGCCGGCGAGTCATTTTCTTCCTTCTTTTCTTATTGTGTCTTGGTCATCTTTCGAGTGGAAGACATTGTACAGTGTTATCAATTTGTTCGTCGTTTGGTTCATTTGTCCAAGTTCCTCTTTTATCTATTTTAAGAATGGCCCTGAGTATCTTATAAGAGGGACTGCCCAAATGTTTATTCATTTGATGAAATTTCTGCAACAGAGTTTGGAATCGAGTAGTTTTCTTCTTCTTCTTCTTCTTCTTCTTCTTCTTCTTCTTCTTCTTCTTCTTCTTCTTCTTCTTCTTCTAATAATAATAATAATAGTAATAATAATAATCACAATAATGATTATTATTATTATTATTATTATTATTATTATTATTATTATTATTGCCTAGTGTTTTGCACCAGTTCCCATAGCTTTGATGCCTTTATTATGGAATTTTATTTGTTTTATCCTCCAGGCTTCGTTATATGCCTACCATATTTGGCATGCTTGTAAGGAAACTTGAACAAAATTTATCGTGGTAGAATTCTGTACATGGCAGATAAATAGAATAATAACAGCGTTTCCCGATAGTGTAAATAAACGGTTCATTCCGGCATAGTTAGATAATGTTCTTGGAGTAGAGTTTAGATACAGTCTGCAATAATCTGAATGATAGGTGTGCGTAGAAGTTTCCAACACAAATTTATTTTTGCAGTTTATTTAATATCTGATGAGGAAAAAAGTAAAAACGTGTGTTTAGTACCCAAAATGACCAAATTTTATTCCTTCAAATGATTTTTAATCAGTATATGGCGTTCTTTGTCTGAATTTGTAGGCCGAAAATTTATCTCTAAGTTTTTCTGGCTTTTTTAATTTCTAGTCAAATGTCTTAGACTAATAAAAATGCTAATTGCTTTTTGTCCAAAATAAGCAACAGATGAAATTTTCCATTATTACCTCAATGATATACGAACAGAACGTAATAAATTTATACGTATATTTATCAGAAAGAAAAGAGAACGTTTCAATCAGTTGCTTAGTTTTTAATAAATACTTAAAAGATTCAACTTTTAAAATCGGTCATCGGTTATGACTCGATGTCCTCTTAATGCTTTGAAAGAAAGAAAACCAACATAAATATGGGTAATGATATATTGTAGCTAGTTTGAGGCGCACTTTTGAGAATTTAAAAGTTACGTGAAAAATTACGCTAATCGATAAACATTAAATGTATCTGAACAGTGAATGAAGATTTTTCAATCCGCACACGGTAATTGAAGTTAACTCTGTCGGTTTAAAATTGGGAGACCCCCAAAAAGTAACCTGAGGGTTTTTTCTAAAGGTTGCAAAGCTCCGTCTGTATTTTCATTTTTGGGTACTTCAAGCTCTGTAGAAATAACCCGGTCTTTACACTTTACAACAAAGGATCAGATACCTACAACGTGTTAGGTATACTGAAGCTGAAATTATTTATATTACTTTTTTCCCAGTATATTCGTAAGCAAAAAAAAAAAAAAATGTAAGTATTACTAAGTTGGGTGGTGCGGAAAGTATAAGCGAAGACAGAATTGTATAAAATAGTTATCTTTTAGTTCCTTTTGCTTTCTTCTGCTTATATATATATATATATATATATATATATATATATATGTGTGTGTGTGTGTGTGTGTGTGTGTGTGTGTGTTTGTTTATGTGTATAAGTTTTTAATATACATAAATGTATGTGTGTTTATATATATATATATATATATATATATATATATATATATATATATATATATATATATATATATATATAAACGAGGGGGATACGATAAGTTTCCAGACTTTTTTCGTATGGGCGTTTATAATTGTCGTAGACTCTTGAAAATTCAGTATATTATTGCAATACTTCTAATGAGATGACTGACCTATTCTTATGATTTCAGGTTTAAATGAACAGCTAGAGCAGCAATTGGAATACACTCTACTAAAGCCCGATTGTCACAGTTGGTGAATTTCATAAATGCAATCTGACATTTTAGGAGAACGATATGCAATAAAATTCTGTTGTAAACTTGGAAAAAATGCCACAAAAACGTATACAATGCTTCAGACTGCTTTTTGACCATCTTGCATGAATCGAGCATCAACTTTTGAGTGGCATAAGAGATTCAATGAAGGCAGGGAGTCTGTGTGGGATGATGAGATGTGTGGGAGGAGTAAGAAAGTCAATACACCAGAGGTGATTGGCAAAGAGTTAGGGTTAGGGGTAGGGTTACTATGTTGAGGTTTTAAGGGAGTTCAGGAAGAGATGCCGTAGGAAGAGGCCAGCACTCTTCATATCGGGTCAGTGGCATTTCCACCAGGACAATGCACCAGTCCACAACCCTATCCTTGTAACAGACTATTTGACCAAGATGGACATCAAGACAGTTCCTCACCCTCCCGATCATCCACAACTTGCTCCTGTGACTTTTGATTATTCCCTAAGCTCAGGGGCTGTCGTTATGAGACAATTGAGGGAATGAAAGAGGCTGTGACTAAGGTCATTGACACGCTCACACAAGAGCACTTCCCTGGGGCCTTCCAGAAGTTGTTGGAACGGTAGAACAAGTGCATTGCAGTCGGAGGAAATTACTTCGAATGGTACAAGATTTTCACGTGTGTACTATCAATAAAAGTGCCCATAAGTAAAAAGTCTTGAAACCTATCGTATGCACCTCAATTCACACTCAAATATATGTATATATACATATATGAATGCAAGTGTCAATACATATATATATATATATATATATATATATATATATATATATATATATGTGTGTGTGTGTGTGTGTGTGTGTGTGTGTGCGCGTGTGTGTGTGTATGTGTGTGTGTGTGCATGTGTGTGCGCATGTGTGTGTGTGTCTGTCCGTCTGTCTGCGTGAATATATATATATATAAATATATATATATATATATATATATATATATATTTGTATTTGTGACATTATATATATGCTTGTGTCTGTGGGTGTGTGTTGATATATATATATATATATATATATATATATATATATGTGTGTGTGTGTGTGTGTATGTATGTATGTACGTATGCGTATGTGTGTGTTTACGTAAATAAGTTATATATATATATATATATATATATATATATATATATATATATATATATATGGGGTGAATTAAAATGAATGGGTTCGCAAGTGAATTTGGTATCTGGAATAAAAACCTGAAACTAAATTCACTTACGGACCCATTCATTTTGAAATATTTACTTTTCTCTCGTTATACCAACAGAAAAAAGAAAAAAAAAACTATATAAGCAAAAACTTGAGAAGACAGAAAGAGAGAGAGAGAGTACGAGAGAGAGAGAGAGAGATTGGATGCCAGTTAAAATTCTTCACAATTCTTGTGTACATCACATTATGCCTCTTGTGTCACTCACACTTCACCTCGTGTCTTCCTGATTTGCGTCATCTCAAAGTTCCTTATCCTCCCCTCTGAACACCTGTTTCATCCTCTCATGTTTTCTGTGTTTTATTTCCTATTCTGCAGCTTCGAGTTCAAAAGTGGTTAGCATCCTCTGTGTCAATGAGTGCTACGTTCTTTTCTCCACGCATCCAATAATATTTTATGCGTATGACATTTCTGTTATCTAATTATTTTTCTACATTACGTAAGAATTCACGAACATTTTCACGGGTGGGTTATTCTGTATAAACATCCAAAAAATCTCAACAAAGAAATTTGAACGACGTAAGTCAATTGGATTTACTGCTATCCAGTGATATAAATGAAAGTCTAGTCAAAAGACTTTGATAATCCGACTCATAAGTATTTGAACAAATATGCCTTTGAGATTTGATTTGGTTTCTTTGTCTAATGGGATATAAACTTTCTTCGTTGATATCATGCCCAAGTCATCTTTTTAGAATGAAATTAATCAAAAGAAAGGAATTATTAGTGGTATAAGGGTCTATTGCTTTCCAAAAGTAAATGTAAATAGCATGACCGGAGTTCGAACTCGCTTACTACGATGTAAGTTGGCGACCGTAGTCGAGGGCGATCCGAAGACTCCCTTTTCAATAGCTACTACATAGAGTTGTCAGGGAGGGCGCTACTCTTTTCCATGGATGGCTCCACTTTACCCTTGATACGTACCTTATAATGCTGAGTGTTAAGCAAGGAGGTATCAAGTACCATTTTTTAAAAAATTCTTTTGTATGACTCGACCTGGGATTGAACCCCGGTCTCCCGGAAAACAATCTTCTCACAAGGCCAATAGCAGTCCATTAGGTTAGTCACAGGCCAGTTCCCTGATCATATAGTTTACGTTATTATTAATTTCCATATATTTAAAAACAATTTTTCCGTCCGAGTCGTGTTTAGACGTTATGTACTTTTTTCAAATAAATCTTATGATACACTGGTTATTATTACTAAGGTAAGTTAAAAGCTTTGCAATATTTTGGTTACGTGAGATTCAATTCAGTAGCTCTTGTTGCTTTTGCTAATGTATTGAAGCTGACGAACCAGACAATATTATAAGATGCTAAACTTACTCATCGAGTAATACTCGCCAGATTCGACGCCATGATTTGAAGCACTGCCACAAAATCCACAGTTTTAAGTTTACCTTACTTTGTTAGATAATCAGGTTTCTTGCAACCCGAACGGATTTCCGGAATTATCTGAACTGCACCGTCACCTTTCGTAGTGTAATGATCTCGTTCAAACTCGTAAACCATAAGTTCTCAAAGTTGACTAGGTTGCATATTCAGCTGTGCAGCTTTCAAATTGCTCTGGGGGAAGTGAGGCAATGCTCAACGTGTCAGCACATGAGCAATCACGATACTACCAACGACAGTGGGTACAAACCATGGCTTGAATTGTTTCAGTCACCTAGGATAGGCGCCGCTAACTATCACGTACAAAATCATTGCAAAACATTTGACACACCCGAGAATAAAAATTCATTTTTTTTGGTTTATTTCTTTAGAGTAGTAGTAGTAGTAATATTAGTAGTAGTTCTTTTTTTAGATAAAATATCGTTTTTGTTATTCATTTTTGATAATTTTTTTCTTTATCCTTATATTTGTTGCCTGAGCATAATTGTCTTAAGTAGTTTTAGAAGTTTACTGAATGCATTTTTAGATTGATCACCTTGGAAAAAATAAAGATATTAGGCTTAAAACCGAAAAAAATTCTGACACCTATTTACAAGGTGTTTTTGGAAAATATTGAAACTGTTGTATTTACCAAGGCAAATGAATTAAGTTAAAACTTTATTTTCCTTCAAAATAGTCTCCTTAGCGTTCAGATTTCTTATTCCATTGATTTTATATTAGTCGAAGCTCCTTTGAATTCCTCTTTGGATATTGTGTAAAGATGATTTATCGTATTATTTTCAATGTTCTACACATTCTTAAATCTTCTCCCAAGATGAACTTTCATTGAAGCAAATGAAATAATGGAGAGGAATTTGTTTGAAGTCATGTCTAGACATTTTTAAGGTTGATGCATTTGTGCAATCCTGCGTTTCGCCAAAAAAAGCATTAACTTAAAAAAAGTTCTGAGACTGGTTGCATTTTTAGAGGCGAAATTGTCATTATTTACTACATTTCAGGTCTTGTAGTATTGTCCTTATTTTGATTTTTATAGATCGAACTCTTCGATCGAAGTTGTCCTTGCGTACTTCAAGTGTATGTCCAAGTGAGAAACATTTAAAGAATTGTAAAGCAAAAGCTTATTTTCAATCAACCAGGGTAAACTGTTTTGATGGTTGGTTGGTTGGTTTTATGGCATATCAACCATTGTAGATTATTTAACGCCAAATCCATTTTTATGTAAATAATCAGTTCTATTTCAAACAATTCAGGTTAACATGAGTACACAGTTTAATTGTCAAAAAAATTTCTATTTCAAACTATTCAGTTTATTCAAACAGTTCTAATTCAGCTAATTCACTTTAGCATGAGTACAAATTTTGTTTACATACAGTTAAATGCCAAACCAGTTCTATGTTAAACAAATCAGTTTAGTGCATATACAGTTTCAATGTAAAAACAGTTCTATTTCAAATAATTCAGTTTATCATAAGCACGCAGTTTAAATGTAAGTACATTTTAATCGTCTTAAACGTTTCTATTTCAAACTTATTCAGTTTAGCATAAGTATGTTGTTAGCTCTATTTAACCCATAGATAGGGCCCAATCAGTTGCTACCTCACCGGGACAGAGTGGACCTGGGAGCAATGGCAATAAATGGGTGCTCCATATTCCCCAAAGCTCCAGCATTACTGGAACCTCACCATCAGATTGTTTAGTGTCATATCCAGGACACTAATTGGGGGGGTCTTACCCCTCTGCAGAGGTGCAGTTAGTGTATTCTATAGCCCCAGGCCGACTGGGCAAAACTGTTTTGATACCAATCTCTATATGATAGGGATATATCTTATTAGGTGAGTGATCATAGTAATTTCATCCTTGTATTGTTGTTTCTCTTCCCGCAGAATCCGGATACAGGGATTAAAATGGATTTTCTTTTCAAATTAATACTGACTCATCTGCTTTGGTTTCATAGGAGAGTCAAGTTTTAAGTGGAGTACTGTTGTTTTGAATTGTGACTGATTGCCGACCGAAAGCTAAGGAATTCTGACCGTCTATTTACGAATCCGGCTCATTGCCTAGTGGGTAGAGTGTTCGCCAAGGGTTCGGAAGACCTGGGTTCAATCCCAGGTCGCGTCATACCAAAAACTTTAAAAATGGTACTTGATACCGACTTGCTTAACACTCAGCAATATAAGGTATGTATCAAGGGTAAATGGGAGCTATCTAGGGAAACGAGTAGCGCCCTCCGCCACACCTTGGTGTAGTAGCTGTTGAAAAGGGAGCCTTCTGGTCGACTACGGTCGTCAATTTTACTTTTTACTTACTTATTTGCGAATAGATGGCGCTAGAAAAGATAGACTAATACCTTCCTTGAGGGCATTTTGCACGAAGTTTAACGCAAACAGCTTCGTCGATCAGGTTCGCAAATTTCATTACTTACAACGATAACCGCTCCGCTATTCACGCCTTCACATATATGTAGAGAGCATATGCATATATATGGCAAGAAATGGGATTTGATAACCGGAATTTGATTTTAAAATTGATTCCATTTCTGTATGACGTTTTACTCTTTCAAATACAAGTTGAAATATTTTGAAACACTGAAAACTGTTGTAAATTGATCATAGCATTATAAGAGAATAAAAAACATAGTGAAGTGCCCGTGGTGTAATGGTTCTCGTCGTAGGAAATGGACACGGCGACACGAGTTCAAATCCTGGACCTGACTGACTGCATTTCACATAGCACTAATACCCTTGGGAAAGCTATGAATCCAATTATTCTCCCTCCAGCTATGGGTAAATAGTAGGACAGACTAGGTTCTTCTGCCTTGGTTAGGCAACTAGTCTAGGAGAAGGAAAACTCTGAATTCAAACCTGTTAAACTCCGCTCAAAAATTGACCTTGTGTCATATCCTGCTCGAGCGGAGGGGTTGGTAAATATGATCAAAAACGTAGATGTTAGCGAAACAAGACAAAAATGAATGAGGAGGCTTTCTTTCTTTCTTTCTTTCTTTCTTTACTGAGTGGATTTAATAGATTTCTTCTATTTCCATAGAACGTTTTTCGTACTTGCCAAAGTCTGGACAAAGTTGTTGTTTTTTTTATTAAAAGTCATCAGGGTTGAATATGAAAATCAGCTGCTGAACATCTTTTTTCACCGACCATTTTTCCCCTTGATTACATTCGAGAACCTTCATAGGTTAATGGTAATATCTTCCAGGGATGGTTCGTTTCCTACTGACCTTTTCTGAAAACACGAGTCCATTATTTCCGCTATATATATTTTAGTCTCACAGAAGAACATTGTTGAACAAGCACATGCAGACTATACACACACGCACACACACACACACACAAAGTCATTCATATTTATAAAAGAACATAGCTCTTGCTATATGCAAACAGGATTTATAGACATATTCTAAAACTTATCGGGCATTAAACTTTTAGATATTTTTTCACTTCTGGGTTGTCCCTGCGTATAAATGTACTTATTACCGTACGTTGGGGCAACGTGAGCAGCATTTTGCATATGAACGCACTTGCAGAGCCACATAAGCACGTGCACATCGTTATTGCAGCCTGCACTCAGAGTGACCTATTCGGAATGAAGTGATTGGTTTGTAGGAGAAACGATGTGTAAAACCTAATAAATATTTCGGGTGACCGTTGAAAGGTCTGGAACTTTGTAGATACTCGGAGCTTTGGAGTAATCCAGGCTTAAGAATTATCAATTCATCCATTTTGATGAACTCTGGGGAGAAGGGTACACATACAAACAAATACGCCTACGCTACTCAAGCCTTGTATATTCGGCTGTTCGGAAAGTAAGTACGTTTTACCAGAGAGAATATGAAAAACAAACGTCAAATTTACAAACGCATCATCATAAAAAATGTAAGCATTTTCATTTTTAACAACAGCAGCCAAACAAAACTTTAAAAAAAAAAAGATAAAATTTTTAGAATAGAAGGTTCTTCCACATCCTTCTTAATCACCAAAGGCGCGCTTTGAGTACAAGCTATTGCCGTAAGAAAATAAAATCAGTGACTTGTTTTCAAATCTTGAGGGAAGCTGACTGCGTATCCTTTTACGCTGATGCTCTTGGGGAAGATATGAATACACCTTTTATCCCCGACACCACACTATGTGTAGATAGTAGGGCAGACTGTGTTCTAGATCTTTGGCAAGGTAACCAATGTGGGAAACGGAAAACTCAGAAATGAAACCAGCTACACTCCGTTTAAAACAACCGATTTCGCCCTCCATCCTTCTATTGGTTCATAGTTTTTGTATATAAATATGTTCCGAATTTTTCAGTTGTTTTGGGCTTTAAAACATTTTGTTAGTGACAGAACATTCAGGAAAAAAAACTCTTTAAAATGGTCTTTCCAACTATTTTTTAGGGGAAAAACAGATTTATTTAAGCGTGAAATCGAAAATTCGTTTTCCCGTCATTAAAAATGAAGGAGACGACATTTTAGATGATATTTAAATACATTTACCTTTTTTTCATATCTTCGATGGTAAAACGTAATTACTTTCTGAATACCCAATTGTATATATATATATATATATATATATATATATATATATGTGTGTGTGTGTGTGTGTGTGTGTGTATGTGCGTGTGTGTATGTGTGTTTGTGTGCGTGTATGTGTATGTGTGTGCGTGTATGTGTGTGCGTGTGTGTGTATGTGTATGTTTCTGTGTGTCTATAGATACACAAATGATAAGATATATATATATACATATATATATATATATATATATATATATATATATATATATATATATAGAGAGAGAGAGAGAGGGGGGGGAGAGAGAGCAATGTTGAAAAGGAATATACAACATATGTTTTAACATTTTTTATTATCATATTACATCAGTTATTTTTTGACGTGGAAGAACACAAATAGCTTAAGAAAAATACAATTTTTAAAGAAACACTTGAAGATCAAACGAAAAATGGAAAATTTTGTTTCATTCAAAATTGTAACATTTTTCTTAAACTATTTGTCTTCCTAAACGAAAAAGAAATGTTAAGAAAATTATATATTAAAACATGTTTTTTACATTCATTTCTACATATATTTCTCTTTCTTTCTTTGTCTCTGTCTGTCTGTATGTATGTATCTCTCTCTCTCTCTATATATATATATATATATATATACATACATTAGAAACAATGTAAATACGAAAAAAGGAATTCAGGGTATGGATTTATTCATTTATGAATGATAGGCCACGCTTAACTTTTCGTATCTTTAAAACCATCTTCAAGCAATGTTAATGCATAACGTTATCACATCTGAACATAATTTTCAAAAGTGAAAATTAAAAATCATTATCGTCCTGTTATTAAATTTAACGTTCTCTTTCAACATACACACACATATATATATACATATATATATATATGGTTGTTGTTGTTGGGTAGCATTCCTTCTTTTAAGCATGTTTGATTAAAGGATAAAGACACATTTTGTCAATTTAATTCTATAAAGGTCCTTTCAAGTTTCCTGTCTTGGTTTTTAGGTTGGAATTGGTTGATGACTTTACCAAAATTGTCTCGAGCGCTTTCGGACCGGTCAGAGGCCAACATTAGCGTAGTTTGCATGTGATTTTTTTAAATATCCTATTTTTCTTGATAATATTGTATTTCCGTTAATAGCGTTCTGTTTTAAAATTGTTGGATGTCATCAGCATCTCAGTTTTATCTGACTTTGCGTTTACGTAATTTTGTAATGTTATAAAAAACCTAAAACGTAAAAAAAAACAATTCTTTACATATTCAAACATCTCCTGACGATGTCCTAAGAAAGGGCCAAAAGCGCTCAGGAAAATTTTAGTAAATTGTAAAATAGAGTTTTTCACACTAGGGGTAGCAGATGGTTTTCCACCGGGTGGGAAAGTCTCAATAAGTTTTCAGGAAACTTCTTAGTATTCTGGCCGATCTCAGTAATGCTCTAGTTTGGATAGTCTCCACTTGTCCTCTTATTCCCGAGTCCTCCAGTGCCTGTACCAACTGTTTAGTAACTGTACCAAGCTTAGCAATTACAATTACTTTCACCGTCACTTTCATGCTTCATAACTTTTTTTCAGTTTTCTAACAAGGTCTTAGTTCTTATTTCCCTTTTCGCTTTCTGTCAGTTTTACCATGTGATCAGCCGGAACGGCAAAATACAATATTCGGCATGTTTTTTTTTTTTTTTTTTTTTTTTTTTTTTTTGCCTATCATTAAGTTGATCGTCTGGTCATGATTAGAAGACCCATTTTCATCTCAAAATCTCAGAGCGTTAGGCGAACTGCAACATTGACACCTTTGTCCCCTTTGTATAGAACTGGGCGTGCTCTCCATTTTAAGCTATAATTAGGCATCCGTGCCTGGACCCAGATTTGGGTTCATGTCCAGGTAGGCTCATCAGGCCCACATTGCACACTCAGTGGGTCGATGACCAGCATAGTCAAGCAGGGATCGAGTCTCTACTCGTGCTCGACTTTCCCCCTCTTAATCCCAACTAGAATCGACCTTCAAGTCATTGAACTTGTGTCAAGTCTTGTCTGGTGGGAGGCAGAGACAAATATCAAAATCTCAAAGAATGTTGTGTTTGTCATTTATTTGGACGGATTCTGGGTTGCTCATAGACTATTTGTTTGTATGGTAAAATTTAAACTTTTTTGACAATTCCCAATGCATCACTTTCCCCACCCAGATGTGTCTGGTTATATACATTATTTGCGCTAATTTACTGCGTAGGTTTATTAAGTGACTGATTGTTTCGTCTCTATCACCAAAATATCTACATACGCTATTTTGTTGCATCTTATCTATTATTGCTTTGAGATCGTCCTTATGGCGTTATTTTGTGCTGTTATTAGAAGAGATTCAGTTACTTTTTAAAGGTTTCCCTTTTATTGATATGTCCAATTTTTCTTCGTGTGAGATTTCGATTTTTTGCCGCTTGAAGTGTCCATACAGTTGTTTTTCTTCCTGTTGTGGTCTTCAGATAAGACCGGTGGAAGAACAAGTCAAACAACGGGTGATAGGTAAATGTTATTGTATTAGCCGAAAAAAGAAGTCATACAAAGGAAGTACTACCCGTGCTCGGCTTGCGGTCCGTCTGTCAAATGTCTCGTAAGGAACGAAACGTCTCCCTCGAGCGAGCTAAGCTCGGAGAATATGTTTAGGTTGGACGAGTCCATCTTTGGGGTATGGTAGAATATGTCCCCTAACATTTCCCATTTTTGTTTTCTGGTTATTTTTGTTCTATTGCTGCTTGTGTTGTCTGTATTGTTTCCTCCGCGCTTTTTAAATGTAATTTTCTAGTTGTTGTATCGATGTATTGACGCCATCTTCAATCCTGGCGAGTCCTTTTTCTTCTTCTTTTCTTGAAACATACTGTCTAATTCATCTCTAAGATTAAAGGTCTTATGCATCGTCATGAGTTTTCTTGTCATCTGGTCCTTGCAAATTATATCTCGTCCACTTTAAACATGTTCCTAAGTATCATGCTCGAGGGAAGACTTGATATTTATCCTTTTGAGGAGATATCTGCTATGCAGTTTGGTTTCGAGTAGATTTCTCGTTGTCCTGAGATAATTATTATTATTATAATTATTACTTGAAATTTTTCACATCAGCGTTAACTGATGGTCTTTCACTAGTGTTTGAGTGACAGCAAGTCTCTTTATGTCTCCAGGACTCTTCTTAGTATTCCGGCCGATCTCAACAAAGCTGTAGTTTGGATGCTCTCCGCTCGTCCTCTAATTTCCAAGTCCTCCAGTCCCTGTACCAAGAGCACTAATTACAATTGGCATCACCCTCAATTTCATGGTTCAGGTACTTATCTTTCTTTTCGTTTTCTTCCAATTTTACTTTATAGTTAGCCGGGACAGCAAAACCACAATTCTGCAAGTTCTCATTTTTGTTGATCATAATAAGGTATGGTCTTCTGGCCAAGAGTAGGTGATCCGTTTGTGTCTCAAAATACCAAAGGAGTTGTGTTTGTCTAATTATCCCGAAAAAATTCTGGGTTGTGCATATACCCTTAGGTTAGCATGGTCAAATTTCAATTTTTTGCACTATTACCAGTAGATCACCTTTCCAACCCAGTCGTGGTTAGTCTTATATTCTTTCTGTGCTAATTTGCTGCATTCGCTTATTATGTGATTGATCATTTCGTCTCTTTCACCACATAACCTACATTTGCTGTTTTGTTGGATCATATCTATTCTTGCTTTGATATGAACAGACTTCATGACGTTGTTTTGTGCTACCATTTGAAATTAGTTTCTCTCATTAAGGTTTCCCTTTCTTAGTCAGGTCCACCTTTTCTCATGTGAAATGCCGCTTGTTAGTCGCTTGAATCATCCATAGAGTTGTTTTTATTCCCATTTCCGTTTTCTGTTTTTGTTTAACTGTTGGTCCTCGTGTTGTCAGTATTGTTTTTGGTGGCTATAATCAGTCTTCCTCCGCGTTTTTTATGTAGTCATCGAGTCGTTGTATCGATGCGTCAACGCTGTCTTCAGTGTTAGTAAATATTCTTCCTCCTTCTTTTCTTGACGCATATAGTCTGTCGACGTCCTCTCTAGGATGTAATACCTTACGCATGGTCAATATTTTCTGCTCCATCTGCTTAAGTTCATTTATGGTCCACTTCAAGAATGGTCCAAAATATCTCATGAAGAGGACAGCTCAGGTATTAATCCCTTTGTTAAAGTTTCTGCTATATGGTTTTGTCTAGAGTAGTTTCTGCTTCTCGTGAGATTATTATTATTATTATTATTATTATTATTATTATTATTATTATTATTATCTTTATTTTACTCCTTTAGAGTTTTTCACATCAGTGTTAGCTGGTGGTTTTTCACTGGAGTTTGAGTGACAGCAATTCCCCTCAAGTCTCCAGGACTCGTCTCAGGATTCTGGCCGTTCTTAGCAATGGATAGTCTCTACCCGTCCGCCAACTTCAAATTTCTCCAGGCCTTTTAATAATCCTTTGGTTATTGTGCCTAACGTACCAATCACAATTGGCACAATCGTTACTTTCATGTTCCACAGCTTTTTCAATTCTCTAGCAAGGTCGAGGTACTTATCCTTCTTTGGTCGAGGTACTTATTATTATTATTATTATTATTATTATTATTACCAGTAATATCAACAGTAATACTGATAACATTAATTTTATCCGGCTATTCTTATCACTGTTAATTTTTCTATTATTGACCTTTTTCAGCTGAGTTAAATCTATTTTTATCGCAGCATTTAAAAATTAGTTTATTACGTTTATGTAATAGTTGGCTAGTAAATGTATATTTAATAGTGTTTATCATTACCATTAACCAATTATTAAAGAACGTAATGAACAAATTTTTAGATTGGAATGAAAAGATGGGGAAAGCCCTGACCCTTTATATAGCCAGCAGGAAAAAAAACCTCGCTAAAGTGAGGTAACCCTATGGGGCATTTCAAAATAAAATGTGACTGATTTCCCTGCAATACACAGTATATGCTTGTTCTTAAGATAGATAGATAGATAGATAGATAGATAGATAGATGTGAAAATTAGAGGATATATAGGCATGAATGAAGATATGTGTCATAACAATATAACAATATATAATTGTTTATCTATGGCCAGGCTCTCATTGATACTTCCATTTCAATTATCCTTTTGAAAATGAAATACCACATTATGATTCTTTTGATCTAGTTAGCACATTCAATTTATACACATTTTTTAACCTGATCAAAGGGTGATATTTTCGCAGTGATTTCAAGTGCATTCGTCTTGGATATGTCTTCTTTTACGTTTCAACGTTTAAACAAATATATTTCGTTTTTAAGTGATTTTTTTTTATCATTACTAATTTTTTTTCTACTTCTGTTAGAATTTATTTTCTTCTTCCTGCAAGTTTTGCAGCTTTCGGTCACTAATTAATATATGCAAATATAAACTAGATTTATGATAATCGTGGTGCCGATAATGTGGATGATTCGATTTTATAAAATATTACTAACCGTCGGGAATTTAATCACGGTCTATTGCAAAACCAATAATAGTCGCATCTTAACCCACACACATACACACATTTAACTATGTGACCTTGATAATCTAACCTAAACACAACAAAAATAATCTGGAAAAAAGGAAAATAGCTCAAACCAACAACATTACCTAAAAATACTCTACTTTTTGCAGAGTATCACCTTAACAGGGGGAAACAAGCTTCAAAATAAACAATCAGAACTAATATCTAAATGTATATATGACGACTACTACTTGGACGCTGACTAAACGGTTGGAGAAGAAGCTAGACGGCAATTAAACAAGAATGTTAAGAGTAATATTGAACAAGTCCTGGCAGCAACACCCCACAAAGCACCAACTATACGGTCACCAACCACCTATCATGAAAACTATCCAAGCTAGACGAACTAGACATGCCGGAAACTGCTGGAGAAGCAAGGACGAGCTCGTAAGTGATGTACTCCTGTGGACCCCCGCATATGGCCAATCAAAAGCAGTACGACCAGCTCGAACATACGTACAGCAGCTATGTGATGATACGGGATGTAACCATGAAGACCAGCCGGAGGCGATGAATGATAGGGAGACGTGGAGAGAGAGGGTCAGGGATATCCGTGCTGGCCGCACGACATGATGATGGTGATGATATATGACGACAAATTCCTTCTAAGACACCAGAAAACAAACAGATTTAAAGACTAATGAAATTAAAGGACAAAATAAATTGATTCATTTACTGAATCTCTCCTAATATTAGAACAAAATAACGCTAGAATGATCAATTATACTAAAGGCAAATTCCATAATACTCAACCAAATAGCAAGTATAGATTACATTAGTATTCAGAAGAAAACATTAATCCCGTATGGGAATGTTGTAAATTAGCGTAATAGGAAGTATAAGAGTGCACATGATTATTTGAGAAAGGTGATCAACTGGGAATTATACTTGAAATCTTAATTTGATCATTCTACCAAGAGGGGTCTGCATAAACCAGAATGCGTCCCGGAGAATGAGATGCAGAAAATTCTCTGGGATTTTTCTTTTTCACAAACAGATCACACAATATCAACCCGAAAGCCAGACCAATTAATAATAAAGAAAGAGAACCTGTTTTATAGTAGGCTTTGCCATCCCGACGGACTACAGAGTTAGAACCAAAGAAAACGAAAAGAGAGACAAGTACTTGGAATTTGCCAGAGAATTAAAATCCTCATAACATGAAAGTGACTATGATAACAGTTATAGAGGGCGTGCTTTGAACAGTGCTCAAAGGATTGAGAAAGAGGCAGGAAGAGCTGGGACCTTTCAAACGACTGGATTGATAAGAACGGACGGAATACTGAGAAGACTCCAAGGGACCAGAGGAGACTTGCTGTCACTCAGGCTCCAGTGAAATTTCGTCAGCTGACACTGGTGGGGAAATTTCAATGATAATGATTGACAAGGGAAGTACTCAGCCAAATTGGCCAAAGGACAAGATAGTTATGTCTGCACCAGAAGTTTCACTAGAGAGATGACATCGAAAAAACTATGACAAGTAAAGAAGGAGGAAGTAGGTAAGCTATCAATGAAGATTGCAAGAAATCAATACAAGGGAACGAGAATTTTAATGAGGAGGGCAAAACATTTGTAGAGCAGCTAATGGTAGCAGTGACAACATAAGTAGAAATAAAAAAAAAAACAATAAAAACAGGAAGCAGAAAAAGAAAGAAAACAACTGTATGGATATTTGAGCAGCTAATGGTAGCAGTGACAACATAAGTAGAAATAAAAAAAAACAATAAAAACAGGAAGCAGAAAAAGAAAGAAAACAACTGTATGGATATTTCAAGCGACAAACTGATGAGATTTCACACAAGAAAACCGGGACATGGCTACTGAAGAGAAATTTTAAGGAAGAAACTGAATCTCTTCATAGCAATAAAAAAAAACAAAAACAAAAACAAAACAACAACAACGCCATAAGTATCTAGACCAGGCATTGGCATTATGGTTAGAGTATTCGCTAATGGCCCGGAAGACCTGGGTTCAATCCCAGGTCGAGCCATACCAAAGACTCAAAAAAGTGTATTTGATGCCTCCTCGCTTAACACTCAGCATTATAAGGTATGGATAAAGGGTAAAGTGGGTCAATCCTGGGAAAGGAGTAGAACTCTTCCCTACATCTCGGTGTAGTAGCTATCGAAAAGGGAACCTTCGGGTCACCTTCGACTAAGGTCACCAACTTTACTTTGTACTTTTATGTTAAGTCAAAAATCCATAATGCGCAAAAGAATTGCAATTGTAGATTATGTAATGAAATAGATTCATATTCATCATATCACGCCGACATCATGGATCTCCCTGACCCTCACTCGCCACATATCTCTTTAATCCATCGTTCCCTGGAGGTAATCACATAGGAAACGAATGCAGCAAAATAGCACCAAAGAATTACCAAACTAGGCATGAATGGTAGAGAAAGGTGACCTCCATGGACTTGTGCAAGAGAAGGAATGTTGACCATATTTGCCGAAAGATATATGGACCAACCAGAATCCGTTTTTAGAAAAAGAGACGCATACAATTCTCTAGTATTTTGAGGTCCAAAGCGATCACCTAATCTCAGTCAGAAGACAGGACAAAGTGCTAGTTTACAAAATAAAGAAATAAGACAACTTGTCGTTTTATTGATTTTGCTGTTCCACTCGAATATAGAGAGAGAAAAAAAAAAGGAGAAAGTGAAACGATAAACAAATACTTGGATCTTGCCAGAGAACTGAAAAGAATGTGGAACATGAAAGTGGCAGTGATAGCAATTGTAGATGGTCAATTTGTAACGGTTTTCAGAGGGATCTAAAGTGAATTGGAAAGATGTAAATCGGAGAAAAGATCAAGACCCTATAGAATATAGCATTACTGAGGGCGGTCAGAATACGTAATATACTCCTGGCCACCTGTCTCCTGCGAAAAATTGCTGGGACTGCTTTTCTGGAGAGGAGTAAGACTTTCTGCCAACAAGTGTCCTGTATATGACACTAAATGGTGAGGTTCCAGTGATGCTGGAGCTTTGGGGAATGCGGAGTACTCCTTCATTGTAATCGCTCGGATGTCCACTCTGGCTTAGAGCGGCAGCACCTGAGAGAGCCGTATCTATGGGTTAAAAAGAGCTAAACTGCTTGATTATGCAAAACTGAATTGTTTAAAATAGAACAGATTTTGACATTGAAATTGTACTTATGCTAAACCAAATTGTCTGAACTAGAACATTTTTGACATCGAAACTGTACTTATGCTAAACTGAATTGTCTGAACTAGAACATTTTTGAGATCGAAACTGTACTTATGCTAAACTGAATTTTTTTGAATGGAACTATTCTGACATTCAACTGTGTGTGGATAAAATCTATACTTATACTAAACTAAATTATTTGAATTAGAACTGTCCAACTAAATTGAATAGCTTGAAATAGAAATATTTTGACTATTAAACTATGTACTCATGCAAAATTGAATTGTTTGAAATAGAACTATTTGTATAAAAAAGATTTGGCGTTAAATAATCTACAAAGATTGATACGCCATAAAACCCAACCAATCAGCGAAAACCCGTCCCCTAACGCTGGAGTGAAAAACTCGCAAGGAGACTAGCACTAGAAATGAACAGATGCCTACAAGGAGCACATATACCCGAATAGATGACCAAAGGTAAGACCACATTTGATCCAAAAAGACCGCAGCAAAGGAACTGCCCCAAACAACTACCGACCCATAAAATGCTTACTGATGATGTGGAAAATATTGACAGCACAGATAAGCGAAAAAATTGACTACTCACTCACAAGCCCCGGATTGTTCCTTGAGGAGCAGAAAAGATGCTGCAAAGGATCCAGAGGCACAGCAGAGATACTTTACATAGATCAACACATCCTAAATGAGAGCAACATCAGACGTAAAAATTTAGCTATAGCCGGCATTGACTACAAAAAGGCATATGATATGGTTCCGCAAAGCTGGATGATAAACTGCTTCAAAATGTACAAAATATCATGTGAAGTCATTAACTTTATCGTGAAAACCATGAAAACCTGGAGAGTGGATTTGACAGCAGGAGTTAGAAGCTTAGCTGAAGCAAAGATCCAAAGAGGTATATTTCAAGGAGATCCACTATCACCGTTACTATTCATAATTGCCATGATGCCACTTAACCACATATTCAGAAAATGCACTGCCAGATACAAACTTAGTTCAATCACATAATGTACATGGTCGATATCAGATTAATTTCAAAAAGTGAAAAAGAACTGCAAACTCTCATACACGAAGTTAGAATATACAGTCAGGACGTAGGAATGGAATTTGGCCTTGAAAAATGTGCCACGCTAGTAATGAAAAGTGGCAGATGACATCTAAGTGACGGAATGGAACGAGAAAATCAAGACAAGATTATAACACTCGGAAAAAAAGGAAACCTACAAATACTTGGACATCTAGGAGGCAGACACCATCAAACAAGTGGAGACAAAAGAAAAAATTAAGGAAGAATTTCTCAAAAGAACTAGAAAGCTACCCGAGACAAAATTATCTGGCAGAAACTTTATCAAAGGAATAAATACCAAGGATGTACACCTCGTTAGATATTCGGGACACGTTTTGAAGTGGAACAGAGCAAAATTTAAGCAAATGGACCAAAGAAAAAGAAAACTAATGGTCATGCATAAGACATTACATCCCAGAGACGACGTTGACAGACTATATGTATCAAGAAAGGAGGGAGGAAGAAGACTTGCCAACATTGAAGACCGTGTTGACGCTTCCATACTACGACTCAAAGACTACATAGACAAACAAAAGGACTGATTACAGCCATCAAAAACAATACTGACAACACGATGACCAACAGAATGTCAATAACTATGAAAAAATGGGAAGAAAACAACTTAATGAGCACTTTAAACAGCCAATGTATAACAACTCACACGAGAAAACCTGGAAGTGGCTAAGAAAAGGAAACGTTAAAAGAGAAACATAATCTCACCTAATATCAGCAGAAAACAACGCCATAAGAAACAATTAAATCAAAGCGAGAATAGATAAAATGCAACAAAATAGGAAATGTAGAGACCAAACAATCAATCACATAATAAGCGAATGCAGCTAATTAGCATAGAAAGAATATAAGACTAAAAACAACTGGGTGGGAAAGGCGGTCTACTGGTAATAGTGCAAGAAATTGAAATTTGACCATACTTACCTAAGGGTATACGCACAACCCAGAATTTTCCCGGGAGCATTAGACAAACAAATTCCCTGGGATTTTGAGATACAAACGGATTGCGTAATCTCAGCCAGAATATCAGGCCTTGTAGTAAAGAAAACAAAAGAGAACTTGCAAAATTGTGGACTCTGTTGTCCCGGCTTCCCACAGAATAAAACTGAAAGAAAGCAAAAAGAAGTATAAGTACCTCGACCTTGATTAGGAACTGGAAAAACTATGGAACATGAAGGTGACTGGTGCTTTTGTTACAGTAAAGAATTATTAAAGGGACTGGAGGATTTGGAAGTTGGTGGACGAGTCGAGACCATCCAAACTACAGCATTGTTGAGAACGGCCAGAATACTTGGAAGAGTCCTATAGACTTGAGGAGACTTGCTGTCACTCCCACTCCAGTGAAAGTCCATCAGCTAAAACTGATATGAAAAATTCTCAAGGAATGAATAAAAACAATAATAATGATAATAATCATAAATGAAAACATAAGAAAAATATTAGATAATACAATAAAAAATTAAGCTTGAGTCGCAAAATTAACATAACCCCTTAAATCAAACTAAATCACCCTTTTATGAATGCAGCACAAGCCAAATTGCCTTTACCTCCATGCTCCACACAGCGGTATATTAAGACATACTCATCATATGGGAACCTCGTGGTCTAATAGTGACTAAGCTGTAAACTAACTGTCATAAAGCCCTGCTAACTCCATATATGCTAAATCTCTCTTTCTCTCTTTCTCTCTGGCTCCTTCTATAACTCTGTCTCTCTCTTTCAGTATATATATATATATATATATGTGTGTGTGTGTGTGTGTGTGTGTGTTTGTGTTGGTTGGTTGCTTAAATTTCTTAATGAAAATTTTCAGAAGACATTTTTATGTTTAAGAACATACAGAATTAAACAGTTTACTTTCTGATGTAATGTGTTCATGTTAGCTGGTTTTCTAAGCGAGGATTTATGACAGATTGTTGGTTGGTTGTTTGGGTTTTATGGCATAAAGACCTTTGTAGCTTATTTAATGCCAAATCCACAAAGTTAATTTCAAAACTGTTCTATTTCAAACAACTCAGTTTAGCATAAGTACGCAGTTTAGTTCTATTTGAACCATAATAGGGTTCTCTCAGGTACTACTACCACTCTGGGCTTGAGTGGGCCTGGGAGTGATATCATTGATCGGGTACTCCGCATACCTTTAAACCCAGCATTACTGGACCTTCCACATGAGATCGTTTAGTGTCATATCAAGGACACTCGTTGGGGACGGGGCTCTCGGTGTTTTCTACAGTCCCAACGGACTGGGCAAATTCATGACGAAAAATCTATGCTAAGATTATGTTAATGACTTCAAACCTTGTGAAGGTTCATGATTGTGTTTAAACTTAATGTCCATACTAAAAATCAGAATCCATAATTTATAAAAAATCAAATGTTGACACCAGTTTTCTCAATTATTTCGTGTTTTAAGAAAGCCTTTCCTTTTCGAATATACATCTTTTTGCTGGCATTTTCTCTTGCTCATCAACTATTAAGAAGGCATTTTGAGTAATACATTGAATCAAATCATTCGCTCCTAAGTCAATTTACAAGCGATTACGTACAATTTCCGACAAGACTGAATCAAAAGACAATATTAAAACATTATAGGTTTTCAAATTGAAAATAAAAAGGAGAGACTTATCTGTATAAATAGACAAAAACTCCAATATTGTATCATTCATAAAATAACTTGGTTCTTGTGTATATTTCACGAAATTATCCAAAAAGAAAAAAATTAAAAAAGAATTATATGATTAACAATTTTGCATATTCAAAAATTATTTTTCAGGAATAGTAATTCAAAATAATATCTCCTCCAGAAATACTTTTAATCAGTAAACATATATGTAAAATATCAAGACTGATAGAGACGAATACCATCTGGATGTCCGAACAAAGTTTGAATGATCAGTGTTGATTATTGATTCTTTTTGATCAGTAGCCGTGATACATTTTTAACAAATTTTTTAAGGCTAAACACAGTATTGAACAACTGTAGCTACCTTCCTTCACATTAAATCTAACCCAGAGTGTCTTTCTTCTTGCTTCCTAAATTGAAAATTCATTTTAAGATTTGATTATGTGGAAGACATCATCAAAATACGGCAGCCATACAGAAAGACTAAATTCAGCGGAGCTTGTTACGATCGAAAACTCAAAGGTATAAATGGGTTAAATGCCAAGGAGATTATTTCCGAGAAAATGGACATTTAATTCCTAACTTTAATTTTGTACCGATAAATACAATTTTAGATTCGAGACTTTTTGAACAGTTTTAATATTAACAATGGCCACGTCAGCTGGCGCTGTAGAATACACCGACTGCATCTCTGCCGAGAGGATAGACCCCTCCAATGAGTATCCTGGATATGACACTAAACAATCTGACGGTGAGGTTCCAGTAATGCTGGAGCTTTGAGGAATGCGAAGTACCCCTTCATTGCCATCGCTCCCAGGTATACTCTGGCATGGAGTGGTAGCACATGGCAGGGTCCTATCTATGGGTTAAATTGAACTAAATTGCTTGCTTATGGTAAACGGAATTGTTTTAATTAGAACAGTTTTGACATTGAAACTGTATTTATGCTAAACTGAATTGCTTGAAATTGAATTTTAATAGTATTTTTAGCGCAATTGATACTGTGGTGTCTCATGCGACAAAAGGTGCAATGGGGACAAAAACGTTTTACAGAAAGGAATAAACCCGTCTTGTTTCTTAAGCACCCTGGGGGTAGAGAAAATAATATTTTTTATGCCTTTTTCTTTCATACGGCTTCGATAATGCTATATGGCAATTATTAGAAGAGATTCTTTAGTAGATGAAGGAGAAGGCCCCGTAGCGTAGTAGCTAACGTGCTAGTCTAGGAAATAATATTAAGTGAGTTCAAACTACAGTAGCACTATTACATTCCCTTTCGGACTACCAACCTTGAGAATGCTTTGAATCCCTCTGGCTTATCCACCAGCTACTGTTCTTATACAAGGATGCTTTCGGCATTAAATAACCCATGAAGTCTGATACGCCATTAAATAAAGAAACCAAACTAATCAGTCAAACAAGGGAGGTAATGCCACATAATATTTGTAACCTTTTTTACGAACCTTCAATAATTCTATCACGGTTTATTAGAATAGAAAAAATCAGCAAAGATAAAGATATTTGACCAAAATAACTTTGATATATTTCAGACAATTTTCCTACGTTCATTTCTTTCAATTTTTGTTTTGTTGTGTATTTGTTTGAACTTGTTAAAAATATTAACAAAAAACAAGAGACTGCATAATGAGGGAACCACTTGATTTTCAAAGGTTAATTCCGATCAGAAGAAATTGACATTCCTTCTTCGCATTAAAATTTATTGTCTTTTTCCTTTTCCTAATTTACTTTAACGCAAAACATCTCAGCCTTGTTTCTTTTCATTTCTTTACAGATGCTTGCAAAGACCTGAATGTCAAGATAACAGTTTTAATTTGGACTACCGAGGAAAAGTTACGATGAAAGGGAAAAAGGAACCAATGGAATGCTGGTTTCTAAATCGAAAAGTAGTTGGAAAGTTTGAAACTAACATAATAGTGACTCTATAAGATTGAAATCATTAATATCAAGGTGTTCATTTCCTTTTTGTTGTTTTTTTTTTCTGAGTGATATACCTCTTTATTTTATTCTATTTTATTTTATTTTTAAAGTTTTAAACCAAAAAACAACAACAACAACCAAAAAAAAAACATATAAAACTACACTGCAATCATTCACTCTCTAGACAACTAAAAATGCTCCCTTGCATCCAATTGCATATATACTGAACAAATTCCATATACATCACTGGTTAAAACAGTTGTTTGAGGTATATGTTTTTACTGTCGAAAATTTCCCAAATAAACGAGGAGTGAAGAACAGAATAGACAATCGTGATATTAAACCAATTCTCATAATTTTAGATAAATGTATCTACAAATATATATGTCTCCGACAATTAGATATGATTACAATTAATCTATAATAATTAATTACATTTTTATTGCAGGAATTTTAACATAGCTTTGGCGTGTGAAATAGAAATCTTGTCTAACACATTTTAAGATATCTAGCAGAAAATGTGAAATTATTATCACTCTTATATTCTATATTTCTTTCCTCACAACAGAACTGGATTAAACATGAAATACGATATGGATATATTTAAAGGACCGAAAAAAAAATGGAATCTTTTTTTCTGAATGTATTTAGATCATACTTTGGATAAAAACTAATAGATTAATGTAAAGTCATTGTGAAAACAATGAAAATATTTGTCATTTTATTTGTTAGCAAATCTTATTAAGGTTATCAAATGTATTGTCATTGGTAACATTGTAATAATTAAGCTTGTTAAATTTAGAAAATAAGTAAAAAACAGAAGAAGCTAAATCAAATAGATAGAATGGACAGACAATAAGTTAAAAGCCTCAATCCTAAATAGGAACAACAACCATATCTAATAGGAAGTTTTACAAATTGTTTAAATGGAAAAGCAACTTAAGAGCCATCTTTTAGCGTCTATTTTTCGTAGTTTTCTCCAGTAGCCGTCTTAAATGATAAGCATATATATGCAAGTGACTGTATGACTTTTTGCCTGGAAATCTACGCACAGAACATCTTTTATATCGATAAAAAGTCCATCACCTTCCCGGCAAATCCTAACTCTAACATTAACCCTTTCCAGCAAAGCCAACATCTCAAACAAAACAATCCATTTCTCCTGCTCCAAAGAATGCCAACGCAGTTGGACTTGATCTGAGGAGCTGGAGGTACAACACACGTCCATTGTTTTGACTGGTTGCCTTGAGGGAGTTCTCTGGCTGAAGTGGTTGACTCAGATCTGATCCACTGCGACAAATTCCCATATAAAAACCCCTTTTGTATCAGCATTAAACTCCTCAAAATTGTTCCTAGACATGTTGGGCCGGAATCGTTTTTGAGCAGGCTGAAGAAAGTTTTGGTCCAAAGGATCTGAAACCGTTGTCATTTTAAGAGGCTTATTAGAAACGTCTTGTTCACTTCTTTATTTTATTTTTTGCGGAGATAAGTCGTCCAATAGATAGATATTTTATTTCATATGATTTAAATACTTTCTCTATGAACAGAAATTATCTAAGCTTGTTCCCTCGATTTTCGGCCCAAAATCAGTCAATTGCACTATCATATTTATACTACAATTGACTGATTTTGATCAGACGTGTCTACTTTAATGTGTTGTATGATATGGATTGTATGAAATGACAAGATTCTGAGTTGATTAGTTATCACTTTATATTTGCAATATAAAAGGCTATTATTTTAACAATATGAATCTATCGTGTTACTCAACTAAAAAACAGTAATTTAACGTCTACTTATTATCATGAGCAAAGGCAAGTGCTATCATTTTAGATTGTTCTTATTGTATCAAGTGGATTTAATCCAGTCCAACAAAAAGATTACCAATATTCGTTGAAAGTACTTAAAATTTGAGTATCTTCAAACAGTTTCTGCACTATTTCAATTCTATGCTCGTATATGAAATTGATGACCCCAGAAGTTTATCAAAAGGTCTAATGGATAAAAGTTTATCTCAGTATATTTGCGAAATACATCTTTTCTATTTTATTTCTTTTTTTGTCTTAAAAATTGTTGTGTTCTGGTTAGTGAACACAAGTAGTAATAATAATAAGACAAACCACGATATGTGAGGTAAAATAGTTATATTTACAGGAAAGAGTATTTAGTAGAGAGAGACTGTTAGTAATAAGAACATAGGGTTAGTGATAGAGTAATGATATACTTCAACAATAGGAACGGCTCTTCTGGTCTGGCTTATTCCCAGACTGATCTCCGCTACTGCCATATATGGCAGATGGAACAGATAATTATGCTGAAAAGGTAGGTGATACCCAACAAAAACAAAACACTCATGAATTTGATAAGGTTTTCCGCAATGCAATAGAATAGTGTGTTGGAATTATATATAACTTATTAATTATTTTCTAATTGCAATGTTGAGGATTCCCCGGGACGTGGTGGCTAACGTGCTGTACAATGACATCGTAGTAAGCGATTTCGAACTCAAGTCACGCAAAGCCTAGTCGGATGAGGGATGACTGCATCTCCGCAGAGGGGTAAAAAAAAACCCAAAAAACAACGAGTATCCTGGATATGACATTAAACAATCTGGTAGAGGGGCTCCAGTAATACCGGAGCTTTGGAGAATGCAGACTACTCCTTCATTGCCATTGCTCACAGGTCCACTCTGGACCGGAGTTGTAGCGCCTAAAAGGGTCCAATCAATGGGTCAAATAGAATTGTTTGTCTTTAAACAGTGTGCAAACAAATGACTTAGGTTAAATTGAATAGTTAGCTATAAAACTGTTCGATCAATTAACTGTCTGTTCACTAATGACTGATGTTTAATTGAATTGTTAGAGATATATAGCAATAATTGGAATATTTTTTGGACTTATGTTTACAAATCATATATAACTAATATTGTATAAACCGAATTTGGCGTTAAATAGCCAACAATGGTTGCCATAAAACCAAACAAAACCAATGCAGTCACACTATTACATTCACTTTCAAACTAAAAACCTTCGTTAAGGTATTGAACTCTCTTATCCCTGCGACTATAAGAGAAATAGCACTACTACTGTTAATCTAAAAAGATGGTTTGGGCATAAATAACACACAAAAGTTGATATGCAATTAAACAAAGAAATCAAACTATTTGCACGGTTTCTTGTTATAGACTGATTCATGATTTTTTTTATCGAAAAAAAGTATTAGTCAAAATTAAGATTGAGTAATCTTGTATGATTACCTTATCATAAAAAAACTGTCAAAGAGTTTAGTGTTGGTTCTGTCTCGATAAAAAACTGTGTATGAAAAGAAAGAACCAATCATCAAATAGTTTGAGTCTTATTATTCGTACATATATACGTTATTTACCAAGCTTTGATTAATTATGATAACAGGCTAGGAGTATGGAGAACTAGAAAGTCATTTTAGTTTCTTTGATCTTTTGTTTAATGGCATGTTAACCTTTGTGGAATGATTTAATGCCAGAGATCACCTTTTTAATCAGTAATGTTGCCATTTAACCCATAGCTGGTGAATAAGAGGTAAAGTGTTGTGTTGTGTATATTAGAATGAAACATAGGATTCGATTGAGTTATCTGTTAAAATGATTTATTATTGTATTCATCGATAAAGAATGCATTTTACAAAGATGATGTAGATCTACAGAAATTATTGAGACAAGGCAAGCTGAAACAAAATGTATTCTGATATGAGGGTTGTATTAAAACCAATACCTATCAGTGGATAATTTCTTTATTTAAAAGGTCATCATCAAATCATTATTCTTTTTATACTTGATGCAGATTTTACGGCAATAGTTGCATGAAACAAAACTAATTTTCTAAAAGCAAAAATAAATTCAAAGTATTCTGTGCTTTACAAAAGGAAGTTCATTCAAAATTATTTGGATAACAAAATATTTATGGAAAGGAACAAAGAGAATAAAACTAGTATTTGTCGTACAACTCTAAAATTGCAACAGCTTTATGAATTATAGTAGTAAAATAGAATTAAACACACAATTACTAATTTTTTTTATGAATACCATTTTTATATACAATTTTTCATTCAGCTCATTTCATTTACCATCTACATAAAGAAAATAAAAATAAACCGCAAAAATTATGAAGATATGTAAATTATTTTTATATCATCTTTTAAACTTGTGAGTCAAATAAAATGAGACATATGCAATTACAGCAACCAAAATGGATATTATAACATATTATTTATTACCAAAATCAACAGCATTTCCAATCTGCAACCAAAAGTAAAATTTCTACACTTTTATCACAAAAAAATTAACTTCCATAAATACATATATATATATATATATATATATATATATATATATATATATATATATATATATTAGGGTGTACTTTTGAATTGCTACATATTCATATTTCTGGGTTACGGATTGTCAATGCTTGAGAATTTGATGATAAATGATACTTACTTATATCTGTCTTAATTGCACAATGTTGCACTGGAAATAATAGAAAGTGGTATCTATGGTTTAGAAGAAAATCCTCTTTTTTATAAAAAAAAGTTCTTTGAGATGTACTTTTGTATGTGAGTTATATATATTTGTGGCTGCTGTTAATGGTCTTCCATATTATGGCTTCTCGTCTGCAATGCTTTTAAATTCTTAAAAAATTTTCACCCAAACCTGCCTATTGCTCTCAGCAATTGTCACCTTACCATGTCCATTTTAAAGACTTCTTTTGATGTCGGCAGCAATGCATTCTTTATTGTTGGGAATAACCCTAACGACTGCTACATATTTCTGCTTCTTATCCATAGATATGCAACACATGATAAAGTAAATTCAGAATGCACAAAGAATTACTATGTTTAGTAGTATTGCAGAAAAGCATTTAGATAAATAGGTTCAAATAATTAAATACAGCACAACCTTTATATATTGCACTGATCTTAATTGCCATTACAATTTTTCTTAAAATCTACGCAATATGTTTCCTATTAACAAGATACTTTTCAAACAAACATGTTTTTGATCCATCTGCACATAATCTCATCCTGCAGGAAACAAAACAAAAATGAATGAACGTTTATAGAAAAGATTGAATAATTTTTTTAACCTGATCCCAAAATATGCAATAAGTTTCTATTAGTATTGTGCTTGAATTTTTTTATTTCAATATCTTTTCGTACCATATTGATATATGATGATTGTTAAATCTCCATAAAACAGGAGTCGTAACAATAAAAATTATAAACGCTTATCCCATATATACAACAAATACATATGTGGGATGGCTGATCTTATAATATCAAAGAGTTTTTACAGCATTAAGTGGAAAACAGCGAACGTGTAGCTTTCATAATAGAATTCGATATAACTTTTTCAACACAAAATATAAATCTAAGTAATTAGCCTTATCGTTATCAAATATAAAATAAAACCAATATTTCATAATAATTTATATGTCACACAATAGAGCAAAACAATGGAAAAACCAAAAAAAGATCGTCTTTTTTTAATATTCAAATTTTTGGGATTTATAGGCAAAGAATTCAAAGACAATGAGAATTTTCGATAATGTAAAAACAACTGCTTCCACCCGAAAAAAGACAAATTTTATTACGCACAAGTATTTTAGAAAATATCTGAATTATTCAAAAATTGTTTAAGCTATTATCTTCATCTTTGTTGTTTTTACCATATAGTTTTGGCATTTGTTCGGTATTTCCTTGGATGTCTCTTTTCTGATAGTTGTTGAGTTAAATCATACATTTTTTAAAAGGACCAAAAACATCGGAATAAAAACAGCAAGGCCGAGGAATGAAATTTAAAGAAATAAAAGGGTTCAACTGAAAAGTTGAGAAAAGTATATTTACATGAAATGAAAAATAATTTAAAAAATACAACTGAAATCAAAACAAAACGAAACCAAACAAAAAAAGCCAAAATAACAGTGACAATCGGACATTGGCACAATGGTTAGAGTGTCCGCAACTTCCCGGGAGATCTGGGTTCAATCCCAGGTCGAGTCATACCAAAGACTCAAAAAATGGTACTTGGTGCAACATTGCTTAATACTCAGCATTATAAGGTAAGGATAAAGTGGAGCAATCCAGGGAAAGGAGTAGCAACCTTCTCTACACCTTGGTGTAGTAGCGATCGAAAAGGGAGCCTTCGGGTCACCCTCGATTACGGTCGCCAGCTTTACTTTACTTATTAATGAAATCTTGAGACTTGACCATATTGAAAGTTATCCATAAGATTTGACACATAGAAATCTGAATTTGAAACACGAAAAAAAAAAAAAAGAGAAAAAAAATGATTGAGACCATGAAACATTGAAAACATAAAACAAGGTAAACCTTGCATTAAACATATTGAAACGCATCCATTAAACATTAAAACGTGACTATAATCATAGATATTTTGATATTAGAACACTGAACACAAAAACTATAAGAAACACATAATTTCTACCGCGGAAACTAAAATTATTAACTATAGAAACATATGAGTCAAGGAAAAGAGTAAAAAAAATAGTCATGAAACAAGGAAAATCTAAGATAAATAAGAGGAAGTATTAAACGTGGGAACCATGAAATGTAGAAATTTGGCCCTACAAATGAAAACCATAAAAGGTGGAAACTCAGCAATGAATTATGGAAAACTTTGAAAGATGAAAAGCCAAAAATAACCACGACATGCATTAAATCTTGGAATCAGTCAATTAGAAAAACTCTTCCATAAAACAATGAAATTCAATCATTAAATATGGAAGTCATGAAACAAGGTAACTATGAAACATAGATATCCAGCAATGAAACAATGAAACTTGATCATTTAACATTGAAGTCATGAAACAAGGTAACTATGAAACATAGATATCCAGAAATAAAACAATGAAACTTGATCATTTAACATTGAAGTCATGAAACAAGGTAACTATGAAACAGATATACTGCCATGAAACAATGGAAGTTGACCATTAAACATGGAAGTCATGAAACAAGGTAACTATGAAACATAGATATCAAAATATAAAAAATGGAAAAAAAATTTTAAAATGGTGACTATGAAACAAGCAGAATCAGAAACTAAACATAGCAGTTCAATTATGAGACATGGAAATATTATAAAACATGGAAATGCAGCTATTAAATATGGGCATCTGGAAAGAAATAAACAATGAATCATATAATTTTAAACATGAGATTTAGAGATTTTAAAACATTTACATTGTAAAAGAAAAGAAAAAAAAAGAAAGAAAAAAAACCCTGTGATCTCGTGAAACAAAAAAAAGTGGAATATTAAAATTCAGCACTATTTATTTTTCTGGACCGGTAATATGTTGGATACTATCACAAGTGGACACCTATAACGTTCATCTCTAAAGCACTAAGAAAAAAATACTCGTTCTCTTCCTTTGGTTTCTTTGTATAATGGCGTATAAACCTTTGTGGTTATTTAATATCAAAATCATCTTTAAATTGTGGGAGGGATAAAAGGATTAATGCATTTCTAACTGTATTAGTCCGAAAGTGAACGTATTAGCGTGATTGGAGCTCGGACTCTCTTACTTTGAGACTGCAGTGCAGCACATTAAACATTAGGCCTCTCTCTCTCTCTCTCTCTCTCTCTCTCTCTCTGTGGACGGTTGTAAATGGCCTCTCTCTCTCTATCTCTCTCTCTCTATGTCTCTCTCTCTCTCTGTGGACGGTTGTAAATGGCCTGTATGAATGATGCATGGCCAACATTTTTGGAAGCTATTCCGACTTTATTAGCCCGAGTACTTCAATGTGTTGAAGTTCTTATTCAATTAAAACTTCAAATAGTTTTTGGACTAAGAATACAACACTTTTGCTGATAGTAGAAATCATAGATATTCTAATGCACAAAAATGTTTATTTTTGCTTTTGTCATGGAGCAAATGAGCCCCGAAAGACTTCAGTAGAAGTATGTCTATTGCATACTAATAAAAGAGTGGATATTCAACGATATAAGAATTTTAATTATTTACAATATATATATATATATATATATATATATATATATATATATGTGTGTGTGTGTGTGTGTGTGTGTGTGTGTGTGTGTGTGTGTGTGTGTGTGTGTGTTGACCCAAAAGTTGATGAATTGTAGGTTTAATACCGGTATTATTTACTGTCAAACTTCTTTTGAGTCACTATATATATATATATATATATATATTTGATTGAATATGATGGAAATTTTTTGTCTACTTATTTTTTGTTAGTCCTTTCGAATTGCCGTATTGATCTTATGATATGCGGGTGGAATTGCTTGATAAATCTTCCATAAGTGGTTATTTCCCAAGTACTTTCTGCCCCACTTTGGATCATCATCAAGAGAGGATGTATTACAAAAATGATGTAACTTTTGTATGTATATTACTACTTTGTAAGAAAAAGAGCGTCTGTACGGTTGTATTGTGTAGCGTTTACTTTTCGAATCGATTATATATATATATATATATATATATATATATATATATATATATATATATATATACAAGACTGGGATCAGTGAGAAACATCGGATTGAGGGTATTTTCAAAAGAGATAGGAAAATAGATCAATATACTGATGAGCTGTAAAATTGCAATATTCTAAACATGTTTCAGTTTCCTCGTAATTAAATGTTGGAGAGATATCGTTGGGTTACATTAAACCTTCTCTTATACAGATGAGTACGGGCACGAATTCAAAAATATGATCTGTATGAACAGTTCTCTATCAATACACTGTCCATCTTTCTTGGACATTAGTGGAGGCCTTTACTCTTTGATGTAGACCATCGTACATGTCGCGAATGTCACGATAGCTCGTTGAAGGACGGTCAAAGTTTATGGAAACTTTCTGAGAAAATCAAGCCATTCTTGCATATTAGAGATTTTAATAAAAAGAAGACAGGTGTGGCAATTTTATTTTTTGTCAATGTATTTATGGTATAAAATAAAATGCTTGTTTTATCTTTAGGTTACGGGTTTTTAGATTTAATTTATATATATGTTTATATATATATATATATATATAGGTTTGGGAAACGCTCATATATGTCTGTGTGCGCTTGTAATATACACGTATACATATGAAAAAATACTGTAATTAGTAAAGCTGGTGAATCCTTACGACTTAATTTTCAATTTGTACCATTTTATTTTTTATTTCCGATTGGGTGTATGTATGTATGTGGATGTTTGTGTACAGCGTAAAAAACAAAACTTTTAATTCTTTCTGAATATATATATATATATATATATATATATATATATATATATATATATATATATATTCAAATAGAAATAAAATAAAATGCACAATTTTTAATATGTGACTTTGGAAAATCATTGATAAAGAATTTACATTGTTATAATGTTTATTTCAGAAATAATAACCACTTACATGATAAAAACATAAACAGGTATTTAAATCAACAATGGGAGTGAGGTGTTATATGACCATTAATAAAAGACGATGGGGTTTCTTGATTCTTCTGCTTATTTGGTCGCTGGTTTACAAGCAGACAAAAGTTCACATGTACGAGGAGCCAGTAAACATTTCAAAGATTCAAGAACGGCCGGTTGTAATAAGAAGAAAGAAACTACTCCGCACATTGAGTCCATTTTCCATTTGCTCTTCCTACACAGCCTCGGAAAATGAACGGAGAGAATAAAACAATTGAGGTCTTAATTCTTGAGACGAATGTTTTTGTGTTTCTTCTCAAACACACGATTAGCCAATACGGACACAGCAGTCATGACACTTAAAAAAATCCGTATCAATATCATCTCATGATAAAAGCCAATTTAACCTTTAATCAGATATACAGGATACGACAGAAATACCTCCCATATATTTTACTGTCATCCATGTGGTGCGAGTGAATTTAGACAATTAGCAATGGTTGCTCAATCTAGCAAATGTCTTCCCATAGTTATTATCCCACCTTCAGGATACGACAGAAATACCGCCCATATATTAAACTCTCACCTGTGTGGTGCAAGTGAACTAAGGCAAGTGGCAATAGTAGATCCAGCAAGCAAATGTCTTATTATTTTACTATTTTTTCAGGTAGGAGCATGGGTTTCACCGGTACATGCAATGCATTTGGTGTTAAAACATTTTTTAAGACTTGTGACTGTATAATTGCTACACAGTCCATTTCATACTGCATGGAATGATGCTGTTCTGGATAGAAAACCGATATCTATGCGTTGAAAATTTTAGTAATATAGGTATATCAAAAGAAAGCCGCCTGTAAGAATTAACTGATGTTATTAGCTAAAAAGTGACGGAAAACACCACCAAAAGTTATTCTTGGCAATTTATCATACATTGAAAGAGAGCCGGTCCCACCAATAATCTTGACTAATCGTATATCAAAACAATAAGACATTAGCCAGATGGAGCAACCCTTGCCACTTGTCTAAGTTCACTTGCATTAGATGGGTGACAGTATTCAATGCAGGAGTCATTTCTTCCGCATCCTGTATAACTTAGCAATTGCTTTTTTGGAGGATAAACCAATTAAATGCCTACTTTCATGCAAAGATAAAAAAAAGTCAAAGAAATCTGCAGTAATTTTCTTTAGTGAAGCTGGCCTTGCACAGCCTCTGGCAAGAATTTGAAAATGGCACACTTAAAGGAAGTTCAGCTTGTTTTCTTGTTTTTTTGTTTTTTAGTAATAAATAAACTAAAAAAATAAAAGGCACTTTTTTTGATAGCTGAACATTCTGTCTTCATGCCAATAACTTAAACAAACTTGATCAAATTATTTATACTAATATTATAATTTATTTTGATCATCAAAATTCTCAATATAATGACAATCCAGTCCACTGGGGCTGTAGAATACATCGGCTGTACCTCTGCAGAAGTGTAAACCCCCCACCCCCACCACCGAGTGTCCTGGTAATATGACACTAAACATTCTGGAGGTGAAGCTGCAGCCTTCGAGATTTGAAGAATGAGGAGAGTCCCTTTATTGCCATTGTTTCCAAGTCCACACTGACACGGAGTTGTAGCACCTGATAGGGACCTATCTATGGGTCAAATAGAACTAACTATGTGCAAACAAATGACTGATGTTAAACTGTGACTGTTATATAGCAATACTTGAAACCATTTAACTGTGTGCAAAACAAAGCTCAGGGTCGTTTAAGAATTTTATCTACAAAATGTGTTCACGAATCACACACACACACACACACACACACACATATATATATATATATATATATAAAATGTATAAATACAATGCAATAGTTGATATACATTAAAACCAAACCAAACAAATTCAATATAATGAAGAAAAAAACAATAAAATGCTCATAAGTGTGTTTACTTCTTCCGAAATAGATGCATCAAAATCAAAATAGACTACGTTACAATGACAACTCAGTGAGATGACAAGTCACTGAGTACACATGAACACTTTATTTCGGTCAACATTCTAAAACAGATTTTTATATCTTTCTTCCTTTTATACACTGTTTCTAACCATCTAAATCATGATTTTATGAATCTTACATTACCTAATTATTGTGGTCTTGAAGGGCTAGAAATGAATAACACAAATAGATGTAAAGTTTACTGCAATATATTTTTACGGAAATACAGACAGTAAAGGTTACCGGTAACTGACTAGACTCGCATTTCTCGTTTATCGAGCCAGTCACTATGTATTGTGCGGCGAGAGTCCATGCAGTCGGGTATCAAATAACAAAAACTTACTGTTTTTCAAATTAACCCAATGAGTTATTCTTGTAAAATACTTACTTTTTAACTTTCAAAATAAACCAAGATAAAAAAGACATTAAAAAAATTAAATTCGAAAAATTTCAGTCAGTCTTTCATTGAAAACTAATCTGGATACAACTACGTCCACTATATCATTATTTAAACAACATGGATGAGCTCAGTTACAGTCAATCTCCGGACCTTAGCAAACTGTAAAGTTCTGACTCAGCTCCCATGTATTTGTTTCTAATAAAAGGCCAGAAATCGGATATAAAATATAACTCTTTTGACTTCCATAAGTTCATTATCAGCTTTTTTCTCGACGCATCCGCACATATATGCACATGTTCAAATATATAATAAAAATATGGAATTAGCATTTTTAGAGAAAGTCCATTACTTTTATTAAGCAGCAAATAAACTAATAACAGATAAAACGTAAAGAATGTTTACTTAGTTGCTGAACGTTTTGACTTCAGAAAATAGACAATAAAAAAGAAAAAAAAAGAAAACTAGATTAAGTAAATCTCAAAAAAAAAGTCATTCATGATATGAGGTTGCAGGTTATTCAAATTCGCAAGAAAATAATTATAATTAACTCAATAATAAATTCACACGTGTACATTGAAATCCTGTATAATTTTCTCCTTCAGTCGATAGAAAATGGATGTAGTTATGATGAAGTCATTTTTCAGAATGATAATGCATTTTAGTCACAGAGAACAGAATGTTAAAGATTTTCTTTTAGAAAAATAAATAAAATCAAAACGTGGTAAGCAAACAGTTTTGATCTAAATCTACATAAAAATTTAATGGAGAAGAATTGTAACAATAGTCTTTGAGAAGGTTTAAACCACCCAAGAATATCTATTGACTTCAATTAGTGAAAGTTAGAACCAATGAGGTAAAGAACATTGCTTTGAACTTAAATAACTGCCGAAAAGAATTAAAACTGTCTTAACAACTCGACGATGGACAAAAAAGTTTTAATTCTATCATTTTTGTCAATGAATTCCATAGTTTTTACTTCAATAATGGGAAAAAAAAATTATACCATTAATTTTTCTAATGTAATTTAGTTTGTATAAGGGATATTTTATAAAATCAGAATATTCTGTTATTAATGAAAAACTTTTTTCTTATCTAATATTAGTGTATTTACTGCTTAAAATACAAAGTGAACCTGATGTGAGAGATTATAGTGTTGTATGAAAACTCGACAATGTTTCTGCCTAGGACTATTGTGTAATATCTGTAAATTAATCTTATGAATAATTTAAAAAAATATCACCGAGAAAAGTGGCCCCAAAGGATGAAGATATTGAAAGATTCAAATTGTCACTTCTCGTCTACTTATATAAAGTGTAAAAGACTGATTTTTTTTCTACTTCTAGAAAAAGAATCACGCAAAAATAAATTAATTTTACTATTTTTTACAAAACAAAGCCTGAAAAGAGAATTAAAAAAAACCTGAAAAATGAACAAAAATACTGATTTTCTATACAACTTTTTAGTTTTATTTGTATAAAAATTAACATTTATTTTGCATTCAATTCTCTTTCTTCTGCAAAACTTGAGGGATATAAATTGACTTTAATGGATCGACTCACTGGAATCTTGTTTTCTAACTCACCCTATTCCTTTTAAAATGATTTTCCTTCTTTTAAGTCTTCACTTTCTAATTAAATTTCAATGAATTAGAGTGTTATATTAAATACTTTAGCATTTCTGTCTAAGATTCAAGTGTAGTGTCTGTAAATTGTAAGAAATTGTAAAAATTCATGAACTCTCACATACTAAAGAAATATATATATATATATATATATATATATATATCATCACGTCACGCCATCAGCACGAATATCCTTGATCCTCTCTCGCCACACCTCCCTATCGTCCATTGCTTCCGGCAGGTCTTCAGGGTTACATCCCGTATCGGCACAAAGTTGCTGTATGTAAGTTCTAGCTGGTCGTCCTGCCTTTGTTCGTCCATGTGAAGGGGTCCACAGGAGTACATCCCTTATGAGCTCATCCCTAATTCTCCAACAGTGTCTCGCATGTCTGGTTCGTCTAACTTTGATAGTTTTCGTGATGGGTGGTAGGTGACCGTACAGCTGCTGTTTTGTGGGGTGTTGCCTCCAGGACTTGTTCAGTATTGCTCGCAGCATTCTTGTGTTATTGCCATCAAGTTTTTCCTCCATACGTTTAGTTAACGTCTATGTAGTGCATCAATATAGCAGTATCGACACGACCACTGCGTGGAAGAAAGTGAGTTTTATTTTATCGGTCAGGTCTAACTTCCATATTACTAATAGACTATTGATAGCTGTCCATGCCTTTGCAAGTATCATGTTGATTTCAGTCTCAGTTGATAAGACACTGATTCCTAAGTAGGTGAATTTGTCTACTAGTTTCAGAGAGCTATCGTTTAGCGTGGAGATGTCACCTGTTTGATCAAAGCACATATATTCCGTCTTGTGTGCATTGACATGGAGGCCTATGCCTACAGCTGCTCGTTCCAGACTATGTAGTAGGGTGTCGGCTTGGGTCTGCACAATTGCCAGAAGGGCCATGTCATCGGCAGAGTCAGCGTCGGTAATTGTTTGTAGGGAGTATCTTCTGCTTTTTTCCTTTGCCATCTTGAGACCGTTATATATATATATATATATATATATATAGTACAGAAGCAAAATATTGAATACATTTTAAAACCATCTTTAGTCTGATTAGTCCAATTTAAAAAAATAAAAACGAGATAAATCTATTTTTTTATGATTAGCTCTATTATTCAAGCATTTTAAAAAAATTCAGCACAATATGAGTAAGCAAGAAAAGAAGCGACAAAAAGTCTATGATTTGCGAAACGCCGAAACCAAGCCAAACTCTCTTTGTCTACTGTATATAAAACAAAGTAATATTTTGTAGGAAAAGAGATTTTTAAGGAAAAAGGAGAGTGGAGGATTGAACAGAAAACGAAAAGAAGGCTTTTTTAAACTGGTCTTGCTACGGCGATTAAGAAGGACCCCACAACGTCAATAAGAAAGCACGCTAATGAATTGAAAGTCCACGAGAAAACTATGAAGACAGCAATTAAACAAGATTTTAGCATAGACCTTAATCCCACTTGATTACGCTATACTGTGCGTTTTAGAAAACCAAAAAAATGCAACTTCCCATCCAAATATTGAGTCGCTATAGACTACTATTGAGAAGGAATAGAATAAAATGCCTGAATAATTTATTTTGAAGGCTCGCAAATTGTTTTGAGGGCGTGTTGATAGAAGAATTGAAAAAAATGGTGACTATATTTAGTAAAACTTCTATCGTATTTGGCTTAATTTTAAAAATTAAAATCAGTCTTGTTTATTATATACTCATTTATTATTGTTCTAGAATATTCCTATTTTTTCTTCCACAACGGATATATATATATATATATATATATATATATATATATATATATATATATGTATACATTGAATAAAGAAACGTATAATAATTGACTAAATTTAGGACCAACACGACGGATAAAACTACCGTGAGTCGTTAGACAAGTTAAAGGAGTCAGTCGAGATTTAAATAATCCCGTTCTGAACCAAGGAACATTGTAATAAAGTTTTGAAAAAATAACAATGCAATAAAAATCAAATACTAAGAAACACAAGTTATAAAAAACAAAAATAAAACAGAATGAAAATACCTTACAATTTCACTTTTGCTATGAATGAAACTTGACAACCAAAAAAGAACTGTCTTATCGAGCCTTTCTAAGTCACAAGAATAACCACACGTTTTGCAGCCTCCCAAAATGATCAGTTTCATACTCTGTAAAAGTCTAATAAATAAAAAAATAAAAACCCAACAAGAGAAACACGTAACATTACCAGTTTTTCGATAAATATAAAGCCAAGTTGGTAAGCTTTTACAGGTGCTCAATGAAGATTGCACTATCTTATTTCGCATGATGTAATTTTTGAGGTGGAATTTACGAGGTGGTCGAACTTGGATTAGTCTTATTAATCCAACAAATAATATCATTGAAAGTATTTCAGTTTAATTGAGTGCAAGTCAATAGAAATGTAGTTGAATATCTTGACTGATATAATGTTTTATTAAAAAAAAAAGAAATAGAAAATTTGTATGGTATGTGTTTTTATGCGTCTTGTTTTATGCAGACATTTAAAATATATAAACAAAAAACATCATCTACTTTTCTGGTAATCTTTGATTTGGCGTACAGAAAGGTTGTCGTTTATCAAAAGAAACGTTTTTGCAAGCCATGCCAAATCAATAGGCAATCTCTGTCTTTGAGTTGATTTCCCAAAGGTATTCTTCACGAGAACAAAAACCGAAAAATAAAAGAAGGGAGTTTTCTTACGACAGCTTGTTTTTTCGGTAACCAGGCAAATATTGTTGGTCATATTCACCAGATATGGCTTTTCTGCCATTTTTTTTTTATTCCGATCTTTATATGTTTATTTTAATGAAAATAATAAATTCTCTGAAAAAAATCAAAAGGCGTGTAGACCAAGTAAAATATGCAAGTGGACAGATGTCTATGTTAAAACATTTTTCATTCTTTCCGAATATATATATATATATATATATATATATAATTTTTCCAGGTTTTTTCCATAAAGGGAAACTCCGCATTGTTTGGAATGGGTTCATAGGAAACATTATTTTATATAATGTTTCTTTTAAAGCTATTCAAAGCGTTGACAAATCACTAATGAAGAAGTCTGCTATCAAACTTTTAGTGGTTGAAAACAGCCATGTGAAATCTAAAGAATAATGTGTGATGTGTACGAAGAAGCATCTCTTTACAAATTTACTGAACATGGGTTTTCTGCCTAGAGATTGAACCGAAACGACTAAGCATGGAGTAAAAACATTAAATAAAATGATCAGGGTGCAATATCCTGTGAATTGGTTTCACGAACATATTTAGTACCCAAATAACTAATCTTTAAGCAACATTTTCTAATTCATATTTTGTGTGCAGTTCTTCTTTTACGAGCTTCCCCAATTAATTCGATGATTTAAGTTAAATTTGTTTGGATTAGGTTTTATGGTATATTAACATTTGTAGTTCATTTAATGCCAAATCCAGTTTTATATAAATAATCAATTCATTTTCAAACATTCAGTTTAGTATGAGAACACAGTTTTATTGTCAAAAACATTTCTATTTCAAGTTATTCAGTCTAGTCAAACACTTCTACTTCAACCAATTCATTTTAGTGTAAGTACAGTTTCAAAACCAAAAACCTTTTTCTTTTTCGAATTTAGTTTAGTATAGGTATATTTTTTTACCCACTGTCAAGTGTCAAAACATATCTATTTCAAACAATTCAGTTCAGCTTAATAACACGGATAAGTTCAATTTGACCCATTGATAGGGCAGTATCAAGTACTACCCCACCCGTTCAGAATGTACTAGGAAGCGATGCCAATGAAGGGGTGCTCTGTTTTCCCCAAAGCTCCAGCATTACTGGAACCTCACCACCAAATTCATTAGTGTCATATACAGGACACTCGCTATGGGTGTCTCACCCATCTGCTGAGAAGCAGTCGGTGTATTCTACAGCCCCAGTTGAATAGGCAATGAATGATTGTTTATGGATTTTTTTAAAAATTACGTGAAGAAATAAATTGGCTTCATACAGGGGTCTTACTTCGAAAATTAGAAAACTGAAAAAAAAGTGTCGCCTTTTGTAACATCATTTTTTTGCTAACATATGTTACCAATGTCTATTGCAGACTACGCATATGATCTAGGGCTTCGTGGAAATACATCTACTCAAGTCGAATATCTTCTACTTAGCATGGTGCCAGCAAAAGAAGAATTGGTTTCTTGGTGTACTCAGCTAAAATAGAGTTCATGTATTTTTATCAAGACGGTGCAATTTCATCATAAAAAAGACAAACCTCAGAAATTATTCGATCAGTTAATATACTTCAGTTACATTATTTCATCCACTAAAAGAGATGTCAACATGCAAAGGTAAAGTATTGAATGCTTTTGACACGTTTAGATTATAAGAAACTCTGACTTCTCTGATAAAATAAAACGGGAGTTTTTCCATGTTAGTACTATTGTATAGTTGCACCATTTGGTATTTAATGAGATGCTAAGAGAAAAGCCAGATCAGAACAAAACCAGGATACTGACAGCTCTTTAGAAAAAATCCTGGAAATAGCACCAAACAAAAACAACAACTGTGTAGCCACTTACCTTCCATCACGGAAACCATCCAAGTAAAATGAACAAGACATGTTTGACATGGCTGGGAAAATAAGGATGACTCGATGAGCAAAGTTATTCAAAGGACTCCTACATACTAACATAAAAAGGTTTATAGGCCAGCTCTATAAAAATACTGGGTACCGTCTGGTGGATCAACCCACGGCGATGGTTAATAGGGACGGATGGTGAGAGGGAAAGAGAGAGTGAGCGAGAGAGAGAGAGAGAGAGAGAGAGAGAGAGAGAGAGAGAGATTGGGCGAGAGAAAGAGAAAGGGAGAGAAAAAACTGAGACAGAGAAAGAGAAAGAGAGAGAGAGAGAAACTGAGAGAAAGAGAAACTAAAAGAGAGAGAGAGACTGATAGAGAAAGAAACTGAGACAGGGAAAGAGAAAGTTAGAAAGAGAGAGAAACTGAAAGAGAAAGAAACTGAAAGAGAAAGAGAGAGAGAGAGAGAGAGAGAAACTGAGAGAAAGAGAAACTAAGAGTGAGAGAGAGAGAGAAAAACTGAGAGAAAAAGAAATCGCGAGAGATGAAGAGAGAGAGAGAGACAGACAGACAGAGACAGAGACAGAGAGAGAGAGAGATAGCTAAGGGAATTCGTGTTGTCGGCACGCTTTATTGATGATTATTTTGTAAATAAAACTGAAAAGTTTCTTTGAAAGCAATATTTTTATTATCTGATTTCTTTATTCCATTTTGCAAAGCAAAACCTCCAGCTCAATTTTGTTTCGTAATAAGAATTATACATTTTAGATTTATTAAAACACATATCATGCAGTATTTATCCGTAAAATAAATCAAAATAATTTAGGATGTTTTGGTGAACACAATAAGAAATTTTGTCGAAGAAAATTTAAAAAATAAAACAAATACTCAGTTCTTAATTGAACTCTACTATAATTAAGTAAATACCGTAAAACTGAGACATATATGTCAATTTTTAAAGCCTAAAATATCTACAAAATTAGGAGTCGACTTATATAGCTGGAATAAGATCCAAATGTTTATCACTGGTTGACCACTTTGTAGTAAAGATTTGTATTTTAACCCTACGTATAAGTCGGCTCCTAATTTTGTTGAGGTTCTTTTAGGTTTAACAGGTTAGCTAATATGCTGAGATTTGCAGTTGTCGAATTTTGTTAGAATTGAAAACCAAGTAAAAAACCTAAAATAAAAGAAGAAAAATGTATAATAATAAGAATTTTTTCTTTTAGATTATTGACAGAGCTTTTTAGAGAAAAGTTTACATGTGGTGGACCAATTTGCTACGTTAATTTTACGTCAAACAGGACATTTACAAATGGTGTTCCGACTGTACACATCCGCTGAATTTCTTGTTCCAGATTATCTCACTGTCTTTGGTGTTTCTGCATTTTAGCAATGCAAATATCTAGGCAGTATTAATATTACTCTGAGGTTGTTTTGTTTGTAACTCCAACCCAATATTTAGGATATTGTGAAATATTGTCCTTGCTAATTATTTTCTCTATTTCCACTCTTATGAAGTCTGTAGTAGCGGTTATCACTTTAAAGTAAAAAAGTAAGTAACCGTCGTCAAAAATGAAACAAAATAGGTGAGTGGTGTCCCGTTTGATGTTATCAAAGTTTCTAGATACTCACGTTGGGATTCTCTTCAGAGAAAGGAATTTTTCAACACAAACCGAAAACTATTTCTAAGATCATTAATTCTGTGAGATATTTTTTGATTGCTATTTACTACATTCTCTTGGTCTAATAATGAACAGTTTTATTGTACAACAGAAATTAAGGAAATCAAAAGAAGTATTCTGGCCAAAATCCGAAGTATTCAAAGTCAGCGAAGAAGCGACCGATTTCGCAACAAAGCATCAATCATAGACGATATCAGCCTTTGGGTAGCAGGTATGGCCGGAAGCGAAAGGGTTACAATTGGTTGCCCACTTTGACTGTTCCTTTCCCTGGTATGACCTCCGTATTCCAGACAACAAGAGGCCACCACTTTGGTTTCCCAACAACGCCCAGTGAACTCAGTAGATCAACTATTATTACTGTACTTTACATAACAAAAAAAGTATTTCTGCTAAGAGGACCAGCCAGTTCCAGACTTACTAGTCTGATGCAGATCTAAGGGATCAAGCTATTTAAAACTTCTTTTTTCAAAACAAGAAATTCTTTCTCGTCAATCAGGTGTGTTGAATCAGGCAGTTCCAAACCAGCCAGTCCGATGCGGCGACACCCGACGTAGCAGATCAACCTGCCCAATGCAGCGACATTGGAGTCACAGTCAGATCCTACCATTGCAAAGACGTCAGGTAACTCAGGCTATATTCTCTGGTTTACGAAAAACTAGCATTACCTACCGATGCCACTAGTCCGCGAACATCGCTCAGACCACCGACAATTTCATCAGTAGTGCAGCGACGCCGAAAACCTCTGGCCGTAATTTCTGGTCAATGGACTGCTAACCTTACGCACTGATGACAATAGTTGCAGCTGTTTCCAACTAACGCCGGGTGAGCTCTCCGCGTGAACTCCTGATTCAACCACCGAGACGTTGACTCGCTTGTTTCAATAAACCAACATGTCTAACCCTCCGGCCATCTGCAGACTACCTGGGCACGTACCATCATTAACAACCTGTTCAAGTATCTTCCACACTCACTGTCGTCAAGACAGTTGAGTCTGCGCTTTCGACATAAACAGGAATTAACCTCACACACTTTTTGCTATTTCTAAAAATTGGCTTTTTAACTATACCCACTTAGCTTTTTGCTTACTTTCTTTTCTGGTGAAATACTTACTTTTGAAAGTTCGTAGAGTCAGCTACCATAGACGGCAACAACATAAAAGTAAGGTAGAAAACTGATCTCCATATCTAAGAATTAAAAGAGTAACTTTATTATATACTCACATGCATATACATCTACATACATGGAGAATCATAACGACACAATGAATAAACAGACGAGCGATAACTTCTTTAAGAAATATACCTCACACTTTATTGCAAGGGTTTAAAAAGGGTTACTCAAGGTTTTTCTTTGAGAGAGAGTTGGAGACCGAACAGAATTGCAATATATTGACCCCCACTCTTATGGCCATCAGCGTTGTGTCTTTCTCGACTCCAGGGCTTGCTACCTCTACCACATCTTGTCACCAACAGGTCTCCAAACTCACTGGGGATCTCGAGGGCCCCTTCGGCCGGGTGTGGCTTTCCCTACCACATCTTCTCTCAAACTCATATTTTCCCCAACTCTCTGACTTCCTGTCTTGACCGAGTGATATAATTGTTCACCGCCCACTCAATCGCCCACTCAATCTTTGGAATGACATGTTTGATCGTCATCAAGTGAAAATAACTGTCATGCAGTTCAGAGGTAACTCACTTCTGAGTGTACCATGGGATTTTTTACCTTGTCCTATTTCGTCAGCCAAGCCCGCCTACGCAATTTCCTCTCACAACTGCCAACGGAATGTGTCACTTCCTTCCGGTGCATCACTTTGGAATAGCATGATTGGCCGGGTCGAAGGTCAATATACAACAACTTTTCCCTTGAAAAGATTGATTATCATCAGAAAGTTTGATTCTTAATTAATATCATTCTGAAAAAAAGAATTTATGAGATGATCCACAACAAAAAATTTAGAGTTGGAGTGTGAAGGTGTTCAATATAGTTGAGTGTGTATCAACATCTCTCAGTATTTAACGTCGACAAGAAGAAAAGAGGAGAGAATATAACATTAATATTACTTATTTTGAACCGACCAAAGTACCAGATCGAATGCAGTGAGTAGGAGATATTCATAAAGAGAGAGTGAAATACAGAACTTAAGTGATGGAAAAGCGGATCACTGAACTCGTGAGGGTTGAAGCGAAGGTCTACCTGTTGCTCAGATGAGAAAGAAGGAATTATAGAGTGTCCACATTGTAGTAGCTGTCGTCAGTTACTGAAGTTTATTCTGCCGTTTTCAAGTGTTAACAACTGATCACGGAAAATTTTACTGGTATTCTTAGGCGCTGGAAACAACGAAGTTATTCGTTGCTATTGGTTTTGCGGAAAAGAAAATGTCCGATGTGTTTGAGTCGAATAACATCGAAGTCTGTATGTCCTTGGCTGTAGAATGCCGAATCTCGACTGGCGATTTAATCGCTGCTGCCTGTATTTATGCAATTAATGAGTCGAGGAATGTATCCGCAAAACTGACGTCAAAGACCGGTTCTGATGAAGCGGCATTGTAAAAAATTAGGTGCACGTGAAGCTAGTTGGTCTGAAAATTGATTGGCGCGTTCAGTTGCAGTTTTACCACTAAGAGTTTTGATGTGCGTTCGAAACTGGGTCACACTAATGTAATTCTACATAGTCACCACAAGAGTATCCAACAGTATACAACTGTCTAAAAGTAATCATGTTCATAGTTTTTATTTAGTTAGTTATCTATTAGTCAAATGTTATTCAATTCGGATCGAAAAAGCAGAAAGACTCTGTCTAAAAGAAAAGTTAGGATGGAAGCAACATAAGTATCAATAAGATTACACAATAATTGTCACTTTTTAAAGAATAATAAATGCTAACTTCCGATTGTTTTAAAGATATTCAGTAAATCTCTCTTCTCTTTGACGGAAGAGAGGAGATCGGAAAATTACTTTATAAAAAGGTGCAGGTATTTGTTAAGCTTAAGCTAGTTTTAATGGAAAACCCTAAATATATGACGGAATACGCGGCAAAATAACATCTCTTAAAGTACAAAGTATTACAATAACTTCTCGAATAAATCAAGAGGTTATGTAAAACTACTCGAAGACTATTTCTAAACATTTTTGAAAAATAAAAGGCACAAGAAAGTCTAAATTCAATAATCATTTCAATCTTAGTGATTATAATATTATACTTCTCAGAGGATTTGTAAATAAAGCTGATTTGATAAAAAAAAGAAAAGAAATGTAATACTAGACACCATTGGGTAGGAAAGCTGATCCATTGAATAGAAAAGCTGATCCACTGGATATTTTGCAACATATTGAAATTTGACCATTCAGGTAAATGGTAAATGAACAAACCAGAATATTTCCTAATAAATGAGAAGTACACAATTCTCTGAGAGTTTGAGGTATAAATTAATCACGCAATACCCACCAAACAGCATGATATGACCGAATGCTAATTAACAAGAAGAAAAGAAATTGTCTATTAGTGATCCAGAAGGTGAATTTGAAAGTAAACAAAAAGACTGAAAAATACTTGAATCTTTCCAGAAAGCTAAAAATGAAAAAAATAATTAAAAAATATCTTTTACTATTTTCCGAAATGTTCCTGGAGATCTAGGTTCAATCGCAGGTCGCAATCATACCAAAGACTTTAAAATATAGTACTTGATACCTCCTTGCTTAACACTCAGCAATATAAGGTATGTATCAAGGGTAAAGTGGAAAAATCCAGAGAAAAGAGTGGTGCCCTCCCCCTCAGCTCGGGGTAGTAGCTATTGAAAGGGAAGCCTTCTGGTCACCCTCGACTACGGTCGCCAACTTTACTTAATTATATATGATCCGAGGAGGAAATCCAAGGAGTAGAAGTATCGAATATGAGTGCTCAATGCCATTTATAAGCACAAAACCGATGGTTATCAATGAATTTAGAGCAACAAATAAAACGAAATGTACCCAAAAACCGATTTAAAGCTTTTGTGAAATTTCCAATTCCATCTGTTGACGATATCAGCAGTGCCTTAAATAGAATTGTCATCTCTTTGAACATCTGCGATGATTCATTAGTATTTGCAATTCTCTCTCTTCTTGTGCCTGGATCAGAACCATCATAAATTCGAAGACTTACGATACCTCTAAATATTCGATACATCTATTCTTCGTAACTTAGATTATAAAACTAAAATGAATCATCATCATCATCATCATCTCACGAAATCATCATATCTCTAACTCTCTCTCGCCGCCTCTCCCTATCGTCTATTGCTTCCGGCAGGTTTTCAGGGTTACATCCCGTATCAGCACCGAGCTGCTGTATGTAGGTTCTAGCTGGTCGCCCTGCCTTTGCTCGTTCATATGAAGGTGTCCTTAGGAGTACATCACGTATGAGCTTGTCCCTACTTCTCCAACAGTGCCCCGCATGTCTGGTTCGTCTAACGCGATATATCATTAGCACATCATAACTAATACAAATTATTATTGCAATCTAACACAAATCATATTCCAGCATAAAATACTAATGTTGCATAATACGCCATAGTATGTAACAATATAACATATCTCATCACTATGCTATTTATTGCGATTCTGTCCCACCATACTACACTACATTTGCTGACAAATCAAAACTTTTTTTCATTGAAACGCTATCTTGATATTTTGGTCCAAAGTTAAAATCATCACCACACACACACGCCCACACAAAAAGAAAAGAAACAAACACATTTGTGACGCTGCATAAATAATTATCACAGGACGAGAGTCCATTTTATGCGCATGTAATGTCGAGGGCAGTCTGGCACTTGACCCTCCGCAAA